>CAWUFW010017189.1:0-274194 GCA_963921515.1 Calotriton arnoldi | reverse complement strand
GCAGCTTTTTCTTTGTCAACACTTACATTTTGGTCACTGTGATGATGGGGGTTTGGACCCCATTGCCACAATGTTCAAAATGTGCTTCAGCTATGGACCCCACACTTACCTTTTGGTCACTGTGATGATGGGGGTTTGGACCCCATTGCCACAATGGTCATGGCCTGCTTGCATTGTGGGGGCCACACACATATGTGTGGCACATGTGATAGGGGGTCACATTGTATGTTCAAAGTCATGTTCAGTGTTGTAGGCATTTGACACAGTCTACACACGCTTGTCATGGTGTTGAGGGATGTCTTTTTCTTGCATTCCCTAGGTTGTGGTGTGCTGGTTGTGTCATGCATTGTCCATCCTATGAGTGGGGGTGGTGTTGGTGGTAGGCATCCAGCCCCCATGGGTAGAGGTGGTAGTAGTGACAGGCATCCAGCCCCCTGGGTAAGGGTGGTAGTAGTGGTAGGCATCTGGCACCCCCTGGCTAAGGGTGGTAGTAGTGGTGGGCATCCAGCCCCCTGGGTAAGGGTGGTAGTGGTGGTGGGCATCTGGCACCCCCATGGCTAAGGGTGGTAGTAGTGGTAGGCATCCAGCCCCCCTGGGTAAGGGTGGTAGCTGTGGTAGGCATCCAGCCCCCTGGGTAGGGTGGTAGTAGTGGTAGGCATCCCGCCCCCTGGCTAAGGGTGGTAGTGGTGGTAGGCATCTGGCACCCCCTGGGTAAGGGTGGTAGTAGTGGTAGGCATCCAGCCCCCTGGGCAGGGGTGGTAGTAGTGGTAGGCATCTGGCACCCCTGGCTAAGGGTGGTAGTAGTGGTGGGCATCCAGCCCCCTGGGTAAGGGTGGTAGTGGTGGTGGGCATCTGGCACCCCCATGGCTAAGGGTGGTAGTAGTGGTAGGCATCCAGCCCCCTGGGTAAGGGTGGTAGTTGTGGTAGGCATCCAGCCCCCTGGGTAAGGGTGGTAGTAGTGGTAGGCATCCAGCCCCCTGGCTAAGGGTGGTAGTGGTGGTAGGCATCTGGCACCCCCTGGGTAAGGGTGGTAGTAGTGGTAGGCGTCCAGCCCCCTGGGTAAGGGTGGTAGTAGTGGTGGGCATCTGGCACCCCCATGGCTAAGGGTGGTAGTAGTGGTAGGCATCCAGCCCCTGGCTTAGGGTGATAGTAGTGGTAGGCATCCAGCCCCCTGGGTAAGGGTGGTAGTAGTGGTGGGCATCTGGCACCCCCTGGCTAAGGGTGGTAGTAGTGGTAGGCATCCAGCCCCTGGCTTAGGGTGATGGTAGTTTTAGGCATCCAGCCCCCCCTGGGTAAGGGTGGTAGTGGTGGTGGGCATCTGGCACCCCCTGGCTAAGGGTGGTAGTAGTGGTAGGCATCCAGCCCCCTGGCTTAGGGTGATAGTAGTGGTAGGCATCCAGCCCCCCTGGGTAAGGGTGGTAGTGGTGGTGGGCATCTGGCACCCCCATGGCTAAGGGTGGTAGTAGTGGTAGGCATCCAGCCCCCTGGCTTAGGGTGATAGTAGTAGTAGGCATCCAGCCCCCTGGGTAAGGGTGGTAGTAGTGGTGGGCATCTGGCACCCCCTGGCTAAGGGTGGTAGTAGTGGTAGGCATCCAGCCCCCTGGCTTAGGGTGATAGTAGTGGTAGGCATCCAGCCCCCCTGGGTAAGGGTGGTAGTGGTGGTGGGCATCTGGCACCCCCTGGCTAAGGGTGGTAGTAGTGGTAGGCATCCAGCCCCCCTGGGTAAGGGTGGTAGTAGTGGTGGGCATTTGGCACCCCCATGGCTAAGGGTGGTAGTAGTGGTTGGCATCCAGCCCCCCCTGGGTAAGGGTGGTAGTGGTGGTGGGCATCTGGCACCCCCCTGGCTAAGGGTGGTAGTAGTGGTAGGCATCCAGCCCCCCTGGCTTAGGGTGATAGTAGTGGTAGGCATCCAGCCCCCCCTGGGTAAGGGTGGTAGTGGTGGTGGGCATCTGGCACCCCCATGGCTAAGGGTGGTAGTAGTGGTAGGCATCCAGCCCCCCTGGCTTAGGGTGATAGTAGTGGTAGGCATCCAGCCCCCCTGGGTAAGGGTGGTAGTAGTGGTGGGCGTCTGGCACCCCCTGGCTAAGGGTGGTAGTAGTGGTAGGCATCCAGCCCCCTGGCTTAGGGTGATAGTAGTGGTAGGCATCCAGCCCCCCTGGGTAAGGGTGGTAGTGGTGGTGGGCATCTGGCACCCCCTGGCTAAGGGTGGTAGTAGTGGTAGGCATCCAGCCCCCTGGGTAAGGGTGGTAGTAGTGGTGGGCATCTGGCACCCCCATGGCTAAGGGTGGTAGTAGTGGTTGGCATCCAGCCCCCTGGGTAAGGGTGGTAGTGGTGGTGGGCATCTGGCACCCCCTGGCTAAGGGTGGTAGTAGTGGTAGGCATCCAGCCCCCTGGCTTAGGGTGATAGTAGTGGTAGGCATCCAGCCCCCCTGGGTAAGGGTGGTAGTGGTGGTGGGCATCTGGCACCCCCTGGCTAAGGGTGGTAGTAGTGGTAGGCATCCAGCCCCCGGGTAAGGGTGGTAGTAGTGGTGGGCATCTGGCACCCCCATGGCTAAGGGTGGTAGTAGTGGTTGGCATCCAGCCCCCCCTGGGTAAGGGTGGTAGTGGTGGTGGGCATCTGGCACCCCCCTGGCTAAGGGTGGTAGTAGTGGTAGGCATCCAGCCCCCCCTGGGTAAGGGTGGTAGTAGTGGTGGGCATCTGGCACCCCCATGGCTATGGGTGGTAGTAGTGGTTGGCATCCAGCCCCCCCTGGGTAGGGGTGGTAGTGGTGGTGCGCATCCAGGCCCCTGTGTGCATATGTGGCATTGGTGATGGGCATCCCGCCCCTATGGTGCTGCTGTTGCTGGTGTAAGTAAATTCTGCATCCCTCTGTGTGTGTGTGATGTGTTGTGTACGTGTTGTATGTTTTTGTGGTTGGTGTCTGACTTACCTTCTGCGCCGTACGCGTCCGTGCCTGTTCCGGTAGTAAATGTAGAATATTGGTAGGATCGGGACGAAGGGATTCATGGTTGGTTCGTGTCGTTCGTCTTTCTCGTTGCTTCGCGTCGTCCTCGCCGCTGGCGTGTTCGCCTCGTAGCCGTGGATCGTGTTGTGGCGCGAATCGGAGCTTATGTGCGCCTCTCCCGGAAGCTTTGACGTGCCGGACGTAGCGACGGGTTCGGCGCGTACGGAAGCGCATCTTACTTGTTCGGCCGGACGGGGCTGCATTTTCCCTTCCGTGCGACTCGATTCTGCGTTTCCGGATTCGCCTCGGTCGGAGAACAGGACCTGGATTGGGTGAGTACGACTCGGCCGTATTCTATGCTGTTGCGCGCATCGTACTTACTCGTTCGGAATGATGTACGGATCGGTCGGGAAACAGGCATTCGCATGGCTTTTTTCCCGACCGAATGGTATTGGGTGCGCCTCCGACCGAGATCGGAATCGGCCCCAGAATGTTAGAAATTGGGTTTTTGGTTGGGGGCGGACGGTAAATACTCTTCTAAAGAAACAACCACAACCCCTTTGCAGGGTGAACCACAGAAGTCACTAAATTAACCTGTCCTTAACCCTCTGGCAGCTTGGCACAAAAGCAGTAAGGCTTAACTTAAAGGCAGTGTGAAAAGTATTTATGCAGCACACCAACAGCAATAAAGTGAAAATACTACACACGAAAAATCCCACACCACTTGAGACAATAGAGAAACGTTTGATAAAGAAAATGACAACAAAACAACAAAAACCCAATCAATAGAGCTGTAGTTATGCAGTTTTAAAGATTTTTTTTTTTTTATATAACACTTTATTTTTCAGATAAAAAATGAATCACATTGCCTTGCATATAATCACTTTACAATCAAATCGACTCGTGCCTGAAAGTTTCATTCTCAATGGTAGTTACTACAACAATCTGTACAGTGGTATAACCTAGTATTTTGACCAGTCCTCAGCGAGACCCCCCCTACCCCCACCCCCAATCCCAATCGCTGTGACTAGACATTACAGTCAGCAGCGCCTCCCACAGAAAGCTTATTAACCACGACACCACAAACCACACTGCTCTCATAAAAGGATATCCGGGGAACTGGACACTATCCCCTCAGCCCACACCCTCCGGAACTATTCCATTGTCTACTGGTGTGGCAGAGGCACGCTTAGTGGCCTCGAAGTAGGCCCTCAGTGGTCCCCAAATATCTCTGGGTCGCGATGTCGGAGGCATGAGGCTAGCGTATGTTTCAGCATTGGTGTTGCAGTGCACCAGACTCCCCAGCCAATCCTGCTGCTGAGGAGTGGTTTTCCTGCCCCAGTGAATGGCAACCTCTCTTTTGGCTAGCAGTAATCCCAATGCTGCTAATTTCCTGACTTTCTTAGGAATCTGAACTGTGTACCCTAAAAGAGCTATCTCGGGGAGGGGAGCCAGTGAAAGGCCAATTATCTTCCCCAGTGTCGTATGTACCACTAACCAGTAGGTCTGCAAGCGGGGACAAGTCCATGCTAGATGAATAAAATCCGCGTGCGGGGCAGTGCATTTCAAACAGGTGTGTGGCCTATCAGCGTCTATCCTGTGCGCCTGGGCTGGTGTGAAGTAAGCGCAACGGATAAATTTAAAATGCAGCAACTTGTGGCGTGCGTTAAGTGAAATGTCCTTGGTGGCCTCGCAACATTTTGCCCATTGCTCATCTGTGATGGTGCTCCCTGTGTCCGCCTCCCAGGCCTGTCTAAGGCTGGAATCGTCCGCGGGCACCATCACAGCGCATGCCTTGTACATTTTAGAGATGAGGCGTGTGCCGCTAGGGGTCTCTAACACCAGAGTAAGTGGAGGGAAAGAGTCAGGCTCAACAGGATATGTGGGGAGCCCAGCACGCAGTGCGGATTTCATGCGGCTCATGAGGAATCGCGTCATGAAGTTGCAGTCGGTGAACCTGGCGTCCTCATCTATTGAGAAAATATGACCCTCTGGGAAGAGATCGCCCACTTTTACAATATCTAGAGTGGATAGCGTGTTCTGCACCAGCTTCTCCCCAGTGATTGGGAACCATCTGGCATTGGGCAACGGCAGGGCAGAGGAATATAATAGCGTAGCGCCTGTGCGTTTGATCAATTTACCCCATGCCCAGGCAGTCGTAGATACTGTTTGAATGTCGCATCTGTCACGTGGAAAGCCCCCCGGTAGCATCTCACACAATCTATCGGGGAGAACCAGGTCTGCCTCCGGCCGTAGATACGGAATGCGTGCATCTGGATGAAACCAAGCGAACGCGTAATGACATTGCGCTACCAAATAATATAATTGGAAGTCTGGAACATTGAATCCGCCTCTGCCGTACGGCAAAGTCATCACCGACCAGCGGACACGTGGTCTCTTCCCGCCCCATACTAGTCGTGTCATGAGAGTTTGTAAAGTGCGGATGAAACCAGCTGAGAGGGGAATCGGGATATTGTTAAATAGGTATAAAAATGTAGGAAGGACCATCATTTTTACTATAGCCACCCGACCAGCCAGGGACAAAGGTAACCTCAGCCATCTGTCGACCTGTTCCTCTAACTTTTGGAAAGCCTGTTCGTAATTTAAGCGAATAATTTGTGCGGTGTCCAGATGGATATGTATACCCAGATATTTTACCGAGTCTTGGCACCAGTCGAGAGGAAATTCGCATTCCCATTGGACTGTGCTCGCCGTTAGCGGGAATATGATTGATTTGTGCCAGTTTATACCTATCCCTGAGAATCTGCCAAAGCGGACGATTTCCCGGATAAGAGGCGACAGATTAAGGTGTGGTTCCCGGACGTAAAGTATGGTATCGTCGGCGTATAGAGAAGCTAGGAGCGGGCCAGTGTTGAATTGAAGACCTCTATGCAAGTGGCGCTCCTGGAAGTGCCTGACCAACGGGTCCATGGCTAGGATGAATAAAAGCGGGGACAAGGGGCAGCCCTGCCTGGTCCCTCGATATAGCCGGAATGGTCTGGACAGGGTGCCGTTCAGCCGGAGTCTCGCCGATGGCCCACCGTAAAGCAGAGAGACTGCGGAGATGAAGCCACAGGGCAGACCCATACGCTGCATCACCTCCACAAGGAAGGACCACTCTAAAGAATCGAATGCTTTCTCTGCGTCTAGTAATATCGCCGCCGCTGGGACGTCTGGCTGTATTCTGTGTAGCACCGCAAACAGCGTACGGAGATTCAGGGATGTCGAGCGTCGGGGTACAAAGCCAGACTGTACCGGGGATATGATGTACTCCATCAGCTGCGACAGCTTATTCGCGAGCACTTTTGCCAAGATTTTATAGTCTAGATTCAATAAGGACAGCGGTCGGTATGAGCCGCTTAACTTGTGATCTTTGCCAGGTTTTGGAAGGAGTATGATTACAGCTTCACGTAGTGTGGGGGAGAATTTGTTTTTCTAATGCTTCTGCTTAGACCTCAATCAGCTGGGGGCCAGAACGTCCCTGAATTCTTTATAAAAATCCCCTGTGAAGCCATCAAGCCCCGGGCGGAGGAACCTCGCATATTGTCTATGGCCATTAGGACATCGGCGACAGTTATGGGTTCCGCCATGAAGTCTATCATATGCTTTTCCAGGAACACCAGTGCAACCTCATCTAAATATGCAGTCTGGGCTGCGCCGTCAGGGTCTGACCTGGAGGAGTAGAGGGAGGTGTAATAATCCAGAAACTCATCTCTGATAGCCGAGGTGGAGGTGAGCGTGTCACCGGACGCTGAGTGCAATTCAGTAATGTAGGATTTGCTATAAGGTGGTCTCAGCATTTGCGCCAGAACTCTGCCAGGCCTCTCGCTCTCTCCGTATCGTCGTGCAGCTTGATATTTACCCATATACAATATCTCCCTGTCTGCCGTGTCCCTGTATTCCGCCAGAAGGGCGAGTCTCTCTGTCATAGCCTCTGGGTCAGGGAGGGCCGCGAGCTGGGAATCTAGCTTGGCCACCTCTTGCTCAATACGGGTCATCGTTTGACGAAGATCCCTGAGCACTCCAGCTCGTTTGGAGATGCATACTCCTCGTATAACCGCCTTAAAACCTTCCCATAGCATCGCCGCTGAATCTACCGAGCCCGTATTGAGTTCAAAGTAGTCCTCTATTGCCTCGCGTACCTCTGCCTTAAACACCTCATCTTGAAGGGCCGTACTTGGAAACCGCCATTGTCGTTCATACCCTTCCGGTCATGGGAGCAACACCCGTAAAGTTATTGGGGAGTGGTCTGAATATGTGCAGGGGAGTGTAGTGTGGGAACCAAACCAACCTGCGACACTGGGAGAGATCAGCCAATAATCTATTCTGGACCAGGTGCCGTGCGGGCCGGAATAATGAGTGAATTTGGTGAGGGTGGGATTACGCTGTCGCCAAACGTCTATTAGTGTGTATTGATTACAGAGTTTCATCAAGGCCCGCCTTGCCCGTGGTTTAGCGTCGGGTGCGGTTGACGAGCTGTCCAATTTGGTGCTTATCAGTAAGTTAAGGTCCCCCCCTAGGAGCAGCGCATGTGTGTCATGTTTGGCAATCCGGGCATTCAAGTCATGGAAGAACTCGGGGTCGTCCACATTGGGAGCATACACATTAACCATAGTGATTTTGTGGCCATAAAGAGTGCCCGTGACTATCACGTACCTGCCCACTGGATCCCGGGTCACATCCAGGAGTGTAAAGGGGACCCTCTTGTGTATCAATATCGCTGTACCTCTAGCGTAATTGCTATAATTAGCAAAGTATCTGTGTGTGCCTCAGCTGGCGCCAAAACTAGCGGAATCTGTGGGGGGGAGGTGTGTTTCCTGTAAATAAACTATATCAACCTTGTGTCGAAGAAGATAGTGGATCACCTGCCTCCTTTTATGGGTGTTATTGAGGCCTCTGACATTCCAGGACATTAAAGTAACCGCGACATCCAAACATTGTTCATGCATCTTCCTGTCAGTACTGTAAGGCGATGTAAACCTTGCAAGCAATGCTAAACTAAAGTGTAAATAACTACAATTGCAATGTGCGAACTTTTCCCCCTCCCCTCCCCCCACCCAGCCGCCTTCCAACCCATAGGTGGCCAACCCCAGAAAGTTAACCTGCCCAGAAGACATAGAGATCCGCGGGCTCGCAGTTGAGGTCCAGAAGGTGGGCCCCAAAATGAATGCACCAACTCAGCGGATACACCAGAGGGGGGTGGCAGCCCAAAATCGGACCGGCCTATTGCCGTATCTGTAGGAAAATAAAAATTGTAAACAAACATTGCGATTTCCCATATGCATACTATAAACAACATAAGATCATTCTAGCAACATCATCCAGTGTCAATGTTCGAGAATAGGTCCGCACTAGCGACAGAGCCACTGCGAGGTGGGGAAGCGGGTGCACCCCCTGCGAGTCTTGTGAATTCTGTGTCTTGTGTGTGCGGCAGAATTCCTGGGCCTCTGCTGGAGTGTCAAATATTCTGGACCTGCCGCCAACATCACCTTAAGTCTCGCCGGGTAGAGCATGCCATATTTGAGCCCAAGATTGCGTAGCGTGGCTTTGACCCCCTGGAATTTGCGGCGTGCCTCCTGGACCATCGGAGTGAAGTCTGGATAGAATGATAATTTCGACCCCTGCCACTCGACCGTGCCGCGTTCTCTTGCCAGACGGAGAGTAGTGTCCCGGTCTCTAAAATTCAGGAGTCGCGCTATGATGAGCCGAGGGGGGAGGCCAGGATTGGGTCTTGGGCCTAGTGATCTGTGGGCTCTCTCCACCACAAAGCCCGGTGTGAAAGACTCACTTCCAAACAGATCCGTGAGTAGCTTCTCCACGAAGAGGTCCATTCAACCTGTGGATGTCGTCTCCGGAACCCCCATAATGCGGACGTTGTTGCGGCGTCCGCGCACTTCCAAGTCCTCATTTCTAATGGCTACTTCCTTTAGCAGGCGCTCCGCCCGTTCCAGCCGCTTCTGAGCCTGAGCTGTCCCATCCTCCAAGTCTGACACACGAGCTTCCGCAACATCAAGGCGCCTGTCGTGGCCCTGTACTTTGGCGCCCAAGGATGCAATGGTCTGATCCAAAGTGTCGAAGCGGGAGTCCAGCGCCTTAAAACCTGCCTTCATTTCCAGCAACAGGGAGGCAACAGAGGCATCCGAGGGCCCAGGTGGATTCGCTTCAGTGGTCTTGTCGGCCATAACTGAGTCGTGTGATGGTGCGCCCTCAGCCACTTTTTCAAAAGGAAGGGTTCTTTGCCTGGGATCCTTGCGTCCCATTCCGCAAAGTGCGCGGAGCAGCCGTGTGGGAGGGGGGGGGACTGGGTGATGATGTATTGCGAACTTGTAGAAAAGCAGGTGGCAGTTTTGAGCAGTCCCCAGCCACTTCAGGCACTCTGAACAGCAGGGTGGCACCAGCGAGCACTCAGAGGCAGGTCTGTGTCCCGGTGGCAGGGGCCAACACAATGGCCACGACCCTTCCGAACAAAGAGAGTATTAGTGCGAAACGCTTGTAGGCCCCATCGCAGGAGGGTTATGCATGTTCTAGACACTGGCACTGAAGGGCCAAGCGGCGCTGTGTTGCAGTAGCAGATGGTATGGTGAGCTCAGGTAAGGGGTTCCGTGTCATCGCAGACAAGATGGCTTCCAGTGAGCGCGCGCCACCAAATAGGATGTCTGTCCCTCTCGGGGAGGACCAGCGGGTGATCAGCACCGCACGCTGTGTCGAGTGGAAGGCGAGCGCACACCCACCCCCACCACAGCCGCCTCAGCGTCAGGCCAGCGCCCTACCCCCGAAGGCCGTAGCAGGTGGGCCCTGTCCCCACACAAGCTCAGGGAAGCGAGGCCTAGAAGCGGGGCAGAGCAGCCGGCCCGGCAGCCCACAACGGAACCTCGCGGCAAGGGAGGGGGGGCTCAACCCACATGGGTCCGACTCACCCGGTCCGTCCGCCGGAGGCTGCAGGAGGCGCCGTCCTCCGACTGCTGCGCTCGCGCGGGGCCGCCGGGTCTCCAGACGCGACTGCGCCGGCCCGCCCCGGGCCTCCTCCGGCACGATGATTCTGCACCTCGGAGGGGAGCTGGCGCCCGGCACTCAGATCGCCATGTGCCGCGCCGCTTCCTCTGTCTGCGACGCCGGTTTCAGCCCCGATGGAAGCACATTCTCCCGGGGAAATCGCCGCTGAGACCGGCCGATTGTTGGAGCTTCACTAGCAGGCGGCCATCTTCGCCGCCGCCTTGGCCACGCCCCCCCAGTTTTAAAGATTTAATAGAAAATGGCGCTTAGAAGCAAAGTGCTCTAATTATGGTTATTTGGTCGTACTGGACTTGGACAAAGTCACAAGTTCAGGCCAAACGTGATGGAGCGCAGGCTGGGCATGGGACCACACTTGGCCCACTGAGATAGTACCTTGTGTCCTTGGAATCAAGACGCTAAGTCTGCGCGGTCCTGTGTCACCCTGAGTCGAGGAGCCATCAAGCAGGAATTGCGATGTGTGGTCCTGCACCAAGATGCGCTGTGCTGGGTCTCTGCTGTCGAAGTCACAGATCAGGAGCCACGATGCTGGTGTCAAGATGCGTCACGCTGCATCAGGTCGATGAAGACACCAGTCCGGGGCTTCGTTGCGTCGAGATGCATCACGCTTGGCCGGTGCTGGGGAGGCCACCGGCCTGGAGCTAGCAATGCGAGGACTTGCATTGAGATGCATTGTGCTGCGTTGGTTACGATAAAGCCACCAGCCAGAAGCCTATTGTGTCCTTGTAGACACTCTGGAAGTTCTTAGTTCAAGCAGTAAGGCCAGCCTCAGGTAGCAGAGCAGTCCTCAAACAGCTGGACAGTTCGCAGGCAGCAGGGCAGTCCTCAGGCAGCTGGGCAGTCCTTCTTCTTGTGGAGTCCACAGGTCCAGAATGTTCTGAAGTGTGGGTCTCATGGTCCAATATTTAAACCTGGTGCCAGCTTTCAAGTGGGAGAAACTTCTAGACTTCCCCCACATCTGATTCTAGAATTTACTTCCTTCCACTGTTCAGGCCCCAAGACGTCTGGGGTGACAAAAGACTAGTTTGAAGTTCTTTGTGAGTACAGGAGGCAGCCCCTATTGAAGTGCAAGTGTGATAGGTGACAGCTCGTCCCCCACCCATTCTGTCAGGATGACCCATCCTGCCAACATCCAGTCCTCCTGTGTGGAACTGTTTGGGAGAAATGCACAAAGGCCAACTGCCAACTGCACCTAGTCATGTGACCCAGGGCACAGGTTGCGGGAACCAAATGGTTAGGACAAGAAAATGCCAACTGTCTAAAAGTCAATACACCACAAAAAATGTCAGTACTGACTTGCCTTCTACACACCCTTAGTTTCCTTCATGACCACTGTATTCAAAACCAGTGATCACCATTTATTTTTTTATCATTGATTATATTACTTTTTGGTAGAAATTATCATACACGAAAAAACAATATGAATATATCTTGTTTTACAATACATCACACCCACCCAATATCACTGTACAGCCAAGACATTCAGCACAAACATCAATTTACATTACAAAAAACAAATACATCATTTCTGGATTCGGTTGCCCTCAAGGATATGTTACTTATTACACACTGTACAAATACTTCTACACTCCTTATTCAATGGGCAAAGCAACCTAACAATGCTGCACTGGTTAAAACCAAGAGAATTGTTTACTTTATTTTAAATCCCTTCAACCGTGATTGTCAGCACCAATGTTTTAGTGCTCGTTGGTTGCACACTTGTCAATACATTGGGAACCCGTAACCTTGTTTTTGGGTTCTTCTCAGGACTCAGAACTGTTGACCACGTATATCTGCTTGACGCTATATGATGATATTGTTAGGAAAACTTTTCATGCTCATCTGATGAAATGGCTCTAGTTCACGGTAGTCACTACTTTGTACACAATCAATGGTGGAATGCTAAATCGGACTCAATCTGGAGCACGTTTTTAGGTCGAAAAGGGTGTAGTTACACCCGATAGCCAAGCTGTATCAATCGCAATGAGATAGATTACTGCTGCATCGAAGACATGGTACACTAAGAGGTACCGAAACGGTCCGATCTGGTGTTTCGCATGAAGTGTGATTCCGGGCAGCATTATTTCTAAAAGTGGCATTTTCAGAATTGTGACAAAATTTGACTTTGTCAAAAGGATTTTAAATTAATATTCTTTAGCGATCAGACATGACATTTCTATCTGTTCCATAGTAAAGGTTACCGCTTATTAAATATAATAAGGTAACACAATGTCATCCTACGAGAGAGGTAGGCCTTGCAGTTGTAAAAAACAAATGTAAGAGTTTTTTACTACCAGGATATGTAAAACTTAAAATTACTTGTCCTACTTTTTAAATACAATGCACCCTGTTCTGTGGGCTATTTAGGGCCTACCATAGGGGTGACTTATTTGTATTAAAAAGGAATGTTTATGCCTGGCAAAAGGTTTTTTTGCCAGGTCGAATTAGCAGTTTAAAACTGCACACAAACTGCAACGGCTAGCCTGAGGCTATTTAAGTGGGTTGCACAATAAGTGCTGCAGGCCAACTAGCAGTATATATGACAGGAGTAACCCATAAACCCGCAGAGACCTGGGTAAAAAATGTGTATCTCACAACAATGTCCCAAGGGGCATCATTAAAGACAGCAATTTTTGCATTCATACAGTACTTGAACTAATGTATTGCAAGTGCAAATGAATTATAAAACAGGAGATATGATCAGCAATAAAACAATAAATATTGATCTAATCTACTATCAGTTCTTTAGTAGCAGCATCAATTATGAGTTATAAGCAAAAAGTGCTCAATGTGCAAAGTGAACACACAGTGCTCGTGAAGTTCTTGTTGATGGCTCAAAGTGAAACACAAAAGGGTACAAAAACGATGAAAAGTAAAGACAGTCCAATATTGTTCATGAATGGATGAAAAGGTCAAGAGGTTATGTATCACCGCAATAAGTATCTTTTTTCAGTCTGAAAACTGTCGACGGCGTGTCGACCTTCTTCAACTTTTCAGGTCATCATCAGAGCAAAAAGGAGCACAAAAGGAATTGATTGCTGTGTGAGTTCCAAAAGGATAGGAAAAATTTCAAGAAAACAGGACATGGAATCTGAGAGCAGTGGAGCATCCATACTTCGACCCAGTGCTTGAAATGGAAAAATACAAGTGCCGGTACCCTGTACCTGAGTACCTGCTGATTTCTGAGAAGTGCCAGTACTCGCCAATTAAAAGTATTATGTCTCTCTTGACAAGTGCAAATACTCTTCCTCTCAAAATAAAAATGCGCAGGTACTCAGTATCGGACAGTACCGGCCTATTTAAAGCACTGCTTTGACCAATATTGATGCTTGTCGGAATCATTTATAATCTTCAGAGAAAAATCCTCTAACAGGAAAACGCAGCGCCCAGGAGGAGGACATGAACAAACTGTGGCATTTCATTTACAGGCCCTGGGTACATGTTGTACCACGTTACTAGGGATGAATAAGTAAATTAAATGTACCAATCAGATGTAAGCCACAAGTACAATGTTTCAAGGAGAAAGCACAAGCACATTAGCACTGGTTAGCAGTAGTAAAGAGCACAGAGTATTAAAAGCCAACACAAACAGATTCAGAAAACAGGAGAGGTGAAGGAAACAAGTTTAGGGTGACCCTGCAGAGAGGGCCAGGTCCAACACAGAGCATTTGATGCAAATAGTGAGTTTGGTGCTATAGTGTAAGTATTGTTTGAAAAGGTGTGCCATTAAATGTTTCCGGAAGGTTATGATGAGAGTCACAGTTCTGAGGTCTGGCGGAAGAGTGTTCCAGGCTGCTGGGGCCCCACCGGAGAAGGATAGTCTTTGTGCAATAGAGGTACTGAACTTGGGGATTTTACGAAGAGGAGTAGTATGGCTTCTCAGACCTCTTTGTCTGCAAAAACGTTTGGGTGAGCCATCAAAAGCACAAAAAGTTGCAGATTTTTAATTTAGTTCTGGCTGAAATGGACAACCATTTCAATTCGCCATGTAAAGGGCAAATGTGATCACATTTACCAACAGAGTGGATAAGTCAGTTGGCTGAATAAAGTATTGCTTTCAGCAATTATGATTGAGAAACTTCAGTCAGTAGTGTGTTGAGATGACCAGTGTGTGGGCAGCCGTTTTTAGCAGATCTGGAGGAATAAGGTGACAGATTTTTTTATTGGAATGGAGATGAAAGTTCACAGTCTTCACAATCTTCCTGATATGAGGGATAAAACTGAGGGCAGATTCAGTGTGAACTCAAGAGATTTGATTGCCTAGGTTGGGGTGGATTCATATTTTTTATTTTATTTTTATTTAATGCGATTTTATATAGCGTGAACATTACCCAAAGGTGTCAGAGCGCTTTACAAAAGAACCAGTTGCGTTACATAAGGACTTTGAATTACATGAGTTACAAAAGAAATGCGAACATAGCGAACATTACCCAAAGGTGTCAGAGCGCTTTACAAAAGAACCAGTAGCGTTACATAAGGACTTTGGATTACATGCGTTACAAAAGAAATACAAGCAGAAAAAAATTGCAAATGTACAAGTTGCAAAGTCACTCAAGGAAGAGATACAAACGGATAAACGCTAAACTCCTAGGAATGGTAGTAAGTACAAAGGTCTACTACATATACTAGTGGTTAGAGTTATATCTAAGCATATATACACAAATAGTGACTTTACTCATGATTACATTTTACCAGCGATTAGGCTTGGGCAACTCAAAATTACATATTTACAGAGTGAACGGCGAAATGAAACATCAAAGGGGGTAGAGAGCGGTGGGGGTGGGAGGGGAGAAGAGTCGGAGGCTGAGATTGGCGAGAGGGGGACCTGAGGGGGAGAAAGAGATAAGGCAGTCCAGCAAAGAGAAATGTCTGAAGTTCGGCACCCTCCCCCTGCGTCAGAGGGCTTTACAAAAGAACCAGTAGCGTTACATAAGGACTTTGAATTACATGCGTTACGAAAGAAATACAAGCAGAAAAAAAAAAGAAATTGCAAATGTACAAATTGTAGAATCACACAAGGAAGAGATGCACACAGAAAAAAATAAAAATAAAGGTTTAGAGAATTGAGGAGCTTGGGCTTGATTCTGTATTTTGTAGCGATTGAGTGATGGAGAAATTCACGACTGAAAAAAAACGAAGGAAGTTCTGACACGTCTTTGGCTGCAGGATTCCGAAGTAGGCCAGTCACATGTGCTCTGTTTAAGGAAAATGCTCTTTTGTGGTAAACCAGCAGTCTGTGTGCATCTACCCTTAAAAGGCAAGGCCTCTGTCACTCATAGTTTAATACTCTGATTCCCGAAAGGGATCAATTATTTATTTACCACTTCATCGTTATCATGGTTTTCAACAAATCCTTAAAATATATCTCTTTCAGGAGAAGATACATTAATGACAAGAACCCTAATCTTTGAAATGAAAAACCTCCTTATGAATTAATGTATTTTTATCATTTAACAAACAGGAAGCAGTAAACTTCTCCTAAGGACTTCCTTTTGATCTGCTTGCTGTTGCATTGTGGGTAATCTGTTATGTCTACGTAATTCAAGCCTCATGAACTGCAGGAACATCCTGCAATAGAATTCCTGTCAGAAGCTACCTCTTAAAGTCAAGAAGATTGAAAGCCCCAATCCTTGGTGGCTGTTACAAGTTGCAATCATTTCAGAAGAAAAGCTACGTTCCAAATGAAACAACTGCTCCTTACCTGGGGTTGAATATGCAATCGGAAAAAGGCAAAAATGTCCCTCTCCTGCACAGAAAAAAAGCATCACTGTGTCAAAAAATGATTCCAACTTTCATATGCAGAATATTACACTTCCAGGACAAAACAATGAAACTGCACTTCTGTGACATAGCTGTGGCTAGAACACTTACCTTTAGAAGGACACTACATCACTGTGGCAAGAGAATGACTTTTCTGTCATATGAAGAACACTGCATTTCTAGTACAAGGCTGTGACTTGAGCCCTAACCGTTAGGCACACTGCAGGACAATGAATCTACTTTCAATATGCAGTCTGAAATGTCATTAGTGGATTAGTAGCATACATTTTAAAGAAGGATATGTCTATAGGATATAGAAATAAATGGCATTTTCCTTTCATTCACTTACCATCAGGCAAATATGTTTTCAATGAGTTCACACCTGAGGTCACTGCCTTCATCCTCATCACCACCAACCTGCTGATACATGTCCCCAACATCACCCTGGGGTTCCCACTGATAATAGTCATCAAGGGTGAATGGAATATTTCTCCACAGGGCAAAGTTGTGAAGCATGCAACATAATACAACAATCTTGCAGACCTTTCCAGAAGATCACAGAAGGGCCCCTCTGGCCTTCAGGAGCCCAAACACTTGCTCCACTGGACTCCTCATTCACACATGGGCCTCATTGAGGTAGACTTTCTCTGATGTTGTAGTGTTTCCCAGAGGTTTTAAAAGCAACATAAGACTAGGATAAGTTAAGTCCCCTGAAAAATATAATCACAAAAGCAAACATACGTGAAATGATGTTTGGAAAGGCACAATTTTCCTACAAAAATTCACATCATCATCATTTTTAAACTTACCAACAAGTCATGCCCTCCTCGGTGCAACGTTTGCCATCTGTTGTGGTATAGAGCTGTTGCATAGCACTAGCGATTCGTGGGTGAAACCTGAAATCGTGCACACACACTGGTGATGTAGAGATCTGCTATGCATATCGCCTGCACATTGATGGAGTGAAAATTATTCCTATTGTGTTACACATCCTCCTAATCATGAGGTGGCACCAGTGTAATGTGGGTTCCATTTATGGCACCAACCACATGTGGTATTCCAACCAAGCCATTGAACTGAGCCTTGATATTGTTCAGTGTAGAACTATCTCTTCAAAATTGTATGTAGTCATTCATATGTCTGAGCATAACATCCAGGAAAGGTGAAACAGATGGCGGTGGTTGTATGACAGGCACGCATGGCTAAACCACGCATGCCTCTACAACACAGCCCTAACAACAAATGCATCTGAACAACGCATTCCTTTACCATGCAATTTCATGGTAAAGGCATGCTTGGTAAAGGGATGTGTGGTAAAGATCACACCCCAGACCCTCTGCCCTGAGCCCTAAAACCCTGGTCCCCTGCCCTATAAACAACCCGCCCGAGCCCTAAAAACTACCCCACCCCTAAAACCTAAAACTACTCCGACCCCCCTGGCCTGAGCCCTAAAATCCTGGTCCCTGCCCTTAAACAACCAGACCCCACTGAGCCCTAAAAGCTACCCCATCCCTGAAACCTAAAACTACCCTGGCCCCCACCTGCCTCACCCTTAAATCCCACCCCTTCCCTATAAACAACCCGACCCGAACCCTAAAAACTACCCCAGCCCTAAAACTACCCCCACCCACCCAAACCCAGCCCCAGCCCCTCTTACCTGTATGCGTCAAGCTTTCTGTCACAATATTTCCTGTTCAGACATCCAGACAACTCACTGCCTTAACCACGCATATGCGTGGTAAAGGCATATGCATGGTTAAGGCAAGCGTGGTTGCACTTGTGGAGAAACGGCACGCATGGCTCTGCCCACGTTGTAAAGGCAGTATCCCGTTGGCGGTACCATTTTAGGGGAGTTGTCAACTGTGTACTGGAAGGATCCAGTAGCACAGAAATGTAACACTGCCAAAATCTTCACAATAGGTAGAGTGGCAGTCTGAACTCTTATGCCCGACAAACGTTTGGTTTGAAATTGCTGTGATAAACCCCTCAAAGGTGTTACAATTCAGTCTGTACTTCTTTATGCTGTGCATTTCCTCCATGGTTTCTAGATTCAGTTGTGGTTTGTACACTCATTTATGTTGACATATCCTTCTCCATCTTCCCAGTGGTGGTTAATAGACATATCTGCAACTTATGAAGGCAATATGTCAATGTTCTATGTTCACATACTTTTGATGGACATAATAGAACTATTTTTCCTTTTTGACAATGTTTGTTATGTGTATTTGTTAGACCTGGCATCTTTTGGCGTGTTTCCTGTCTTCTTGCTTTATGACCTCCTGTTTTTATGGTATGCTGGACTTCGTTTTTGCTGGTTTAGTGTTTTTGCGCAATTGTTCACTGCTTTTCAGTGCTAAAATGCAAGTGCTCCTACTGTAAATTGTATTTTGATTTGTTTTCCATGATTGGTATATTTGATTTCCTAGTAAGCCCCTAGTACAGTGCACTGTGTGTGCCCAGGGCTTGTAAATCAAACGCTACTAGTGGGCCTGCAGCATTGTTTGTGCCTCCCACACAAGTAGCCTTTCAAAGGTGTCTCAGACCTACCACTGCAGTGTCTGCGCACAGTTTTACCTGTCATGTCGACCTAGCAAGTGCACCCACTTACCAGACCCTAACCTTCCCTCTTACTACAGGTAAGGTAAGGTAGGTAGGCCCATGGTAGTCCCATGGGCAGGGTGCAGTGTATGTAAAAGGTAAGATATGTAGTAGTGTGTTGGTCATGTCCTGATAGTGAAATACTGTGCTTTTCGTTTTTCACTATTGAAAAGCCGTCTTTCCCATAGGTGATCATTAGAGCTGCCTTGTAACATTGTACAAGTGTGACTTTCAATTAGGAAAAGATTAAGAAATGGAGTTTGGGCTCCCTGAGCTCAGAATTTAATAACACATCTTTTAGAAAATGTGGTTTTTAAATTGTGTGTTTGAAAATGGCTGTTTTAGAAAGTGGGCATTTTCTTGTTTAACTATCCTATGTGCCTCTGCCTGTTTGTGTATTCACCGTCTGGTTTTGGAGTGACAGGAGCTGGGGATGTGCATTCACTCTAGACAGTCACAAGGAGGGTTGAGGTGTGTTCTGCCTTTCCTAGGTGACTCATAGCCAGGTTGGTCTGCATTTAGAGTAGTGGGAGGAGTTTTCACTAGCACCTGAATAGGTTTTGTCTGCTCTGCACAATGCTGTCTCCACCTGCTGTAATGAAGCTGGACCAGGGAGGACAGAACTGGTTTTCACTGAACTCAGAGACTTTCTGCCTAAAACTTCAAAGGGAAAAGTAGTATAAATATTGGGGCCCTGACCCCAGGAATTTAGAACTAGTTTGGACTAAAGAGCCTATCAAGAAGAAATGCTGGAGAAGCTGCGAGAAGGAACTACCACTTTGCTGTGTTGGCCTGAAGTGGCTGCTTCTGTTTTGGGCAGTGAAAGGACTGGACTTTCTGTAACTTATTTTACTGGGTTTCTCCAAGGGCTTGAGGTAGAGCTTGCCCCCTGTTCAAGAAGTCTCAGTAACGGCAAAGACATCCAGATCACCTGCTACTAGCACTGGGAACTGTGTGTTTTGTGCTGCAACAGAAGAAAAAGCAACCCGATGGCATCAACGCCGCCGCTGCCAGCACCGTGACTAGTTGGCACCGCAGAGAGCACCACCCCACTTCGCACCACAACCCGGGTCTCACTGCCGCCGCAGGGGTTTTCTGGAGACCGTAGCTGGCCTCCAACGCTGCGGTCGGCATGAACTGTTTGATTTGTTTGTTCACGACGCCAAAATAGCCCCGGACAGAGCTATCGACTTCCAGGAACTGTATTTTAAGTCTATTTTTGCAATATTCGTATGTTGGTTATTGTATGTTGGATTTTTATTGTTTTACACAGATAAATATTGGCTATTTTTCTAAAACTAGTGTACTGTCCTTTTGTAGTGTTGTCACTGTATTACTGTGTGTTATGTGCAAATGCTTTACACATTACCTCTGAGATAAGCCTGACTGCTCGTGCCAAGCTATCAAGAGGGTGAGCAGGGGTTATTTTAGAAGTGCAATCCCCTTACCCTGACTAGAATGAAGGCTCCCTACTTGGACAAGGTGCATACCTCTACCAACTAGAGATCCCAATTTCTAACATTGGTTGTCAGTGGTGAGGATAGGACTTGTGTTTTCATTGGACCTACAGTGATTGGTGTACATATCGCAGACCACCACATACCACATACTGTTTTCTTTTTGGTCTATTTTTGATCTTTCCATTTGTGTTAGCATGAACTTTCTACTGCATCATGCCTGAGTCAAGAGCATCATCGGTTGCATCCCTAGAAGTGGCTTTTGAGGAGGAAAGGTTGGAATCCTACAGTGTGAAGGAGTTGAAGGCTATTTGCAAAAACCTAAGAGTCCAAATCAGAGGCCTCACCAGGAAAGAGGAGCTACAAAAGGCACTGAGGGCCTGGGTAGCAGCCAGAAATGCCAGTGGGCAGTCTAGAGATCTCAGTGTGGAGGCTGAAGAGCCTATTTCAAGGGTTGATGTGCTGTTGGGGGAGGGGCACTCCAGGCCAGGCAGCAGTAGTCTGTTCCCAGAGATGCTGGAGGACAGGCGGGAAGCTAGGAGAGATGCAATGGAACTGGAGAGGCTCAAGCTGGCATTGGAAGAGAAAAGAATGATGTTAGACCATGAGCTTAGAGTAAAGGAGCTGGACCAGAGGAGTAGGTCCAGCACAGATGGTGGCAGCAATTCCTCAGTGCACTCAGATAGAATAGGACACATTCCCAAGAATGTAGGAAAAGCGTACAAGAAGGGAGATGACATACAAAGGTGGTTTCAGGGCTATGATGCATCTATCCACATTAATGGGGTCCCTGAGAAGAATTGGGGAGCAGGATTGTGGAACCACTTCACAGATCGGCCACCCACCGACCACGTACGCAACCTAGGGGTCATCCTCGACCCCACCCTCTCCATGACTAAGCAGGTCAACGCCGTTTCCTCATCCTGCTTCAACATCCTCCGAATGCTCCGCAGGATCTTCAAGTGGATCCCCACCGAAACAAGAAAAACAGTCACCCAGGCCCTCGTCACCAGCAGGCTGGACTACGGAAACGCCCTCTACGCAGGAACGACGGCTAAGCTCCTGAGACGGCTGCAACGCATCCAGAACGCCTCTGCACGTCTTATCCTCGACATCCCCCGACGCAGCCACACCACACCCCACCTGAGAGACCTGCACTGGCTCCCTGTCAACAAGAGGATAACCTTCAAGCTCCTCACCCACGCACACAAAGCACTCCACAACTCCGGACCAGCCTACCTCAACAGACGACTCAGCTTCTACACCCCCACCCGCCAGCTCCGCTCGACCAGCCTCGCCCTCGCCACAGTCCCCCGCATCCGGAAAAACGACCGCCGGCGGCAGATCCTTCTCCCACCTCGCCGCCAAGACCTGGAACACCCTCCCCACCAACCTCCGACAGACCCAAGACCTACTGGCCTTCAGAAGACTCCTCAAGACCTGGCTCTTCGATCAGTAGCAGCACCACCCCCCTCTTCCCCCAGCGCCTTGAGACCCTCGCGGGTATGTAGTGCGCTTTATAAGTGACATGATTGATTGATTGATTGAGAGGAGGGGAGGGACACAGTGTTGGCTTTGGGTAAAGGGTACAACTTCACCTACACTGACATGAAGGAGGCCCTTCTCACTCCTGACAAGTACAGGGATTAGTTTAGAGGAAGTAAGAAAACTGATTCCAATACATGGTTAGAATGTGAAGATTCTTTTTTCAGGTCACTGGATGGTTGGGTGGAGAGCAGCAATGTGACAGATTTTCAGGGGCTGTACAAGTTGATTGCGTGGGAGCACCTGTCTAGTCTATGTTTTGCACAGCTGCACCAGCACTTGACAGATAGTAAGCTGACTGACCCCTGGAAGCTTGCTTTGGAGGCGGACCGCTGGGTAAGTACCAGGGTCCACAAGAAGGTGTATGGGGGAGACTCCGCTAAAGGTGGGCAGGGCCCTCAACAGAGGAGTGGGGGGTGACAAGGGTAAAGCAAAGGAGTTCTCTAAAGGGCCCCAAACTAGTACCCAGGGTAGGGATTCCCGCCCGCCAGAAGATAAGAAACCATGGGCCTCTTCAGGTAAGCCTGCAGAGACGGGACCCCATAAGGGCTTTGTATGTGACCAGGTGGGCCACATCAAGGGGGATCCCAAATGCCCAAGTGGGCACAGCCACCTACTGGTGGCTGTTGGCTTGTGTAGCGCTTGGGGAGGAGTTGGTCCCCAGTGATGGTGTAGATCCCATAGAAATGACCCTTGTCCCACTAGGGGACAGTGAGATGATCCAGGGAAGCCTATTGCCTGCAAACACTACGAAATACGGTGCCTGGGTGACCATCAATGGGCAAAGTGTAGAGGCTCTCAGAGATACTGGAGCCAGTGTGACCTCAGTCGGTGTCACCTGGCATCTGAGGAGCAAATAGTCCCTGGTGCATTCCACCAAATAGTTGCTGTTGACAACCCAGAGCGCCAATGTAAGGTAGAGCAGGTTCCCTTTGAGTGGGGGATTCTCAGTTCCCCTGAAGGTGGTTGTGAGCCCCACCATGCCTGTAGATTGTCTGATAGGTAACGACCTGGAGCAGTCCTTGTGGAAGAATGTGGAGCTCAGGTCTCACTTGGAGATGCTGGGGCTGCCAGAGTGGGCATGTGTGACCACTCGGTCTATGGCAGCCAGGCAGGGTGATCAGAAGGACCTGGAGCCTGAAACAGTGGCGTAGGTGTGTCTGCCAAGAGGAAGGGCAAGGGGCGCGGGAAACCCACCCCTTAAGTTCCCATGGTCCAGGAGGAGGCTGACTTCAAGGGGAACGCCGCAGAACCTACAGGAAACAAGAGGCTGAACTGGGGGACTTACCTGAGCTGACCCATTGGCAGCAAGAAGGGGGTCCCACCAGGGAAGAGTTCTGCAGGGAGCAGAGAGAAAGCCCTTCTCTGGAGGGTTTGCAGCAGCAGGCTGCAAACCAGGCAGCTGGTGATCAGTCTGGATCACACTGGATCTACTGGGAGAATGGTCTCCTATACAGCGAGCCTAAGGTCGCTGAGCCTGGGTCAGCCCGTGTGCTGGTGGTACCCCAGCACTTTAAGACCTTCCTACTGGGTCTGGCTTACGAAGTGCCTTTGGCAGGACATTTGGGACAGGACAAAACACTTTGAGAGGAGTGTCACCCATTTCTTTTGGCCCCAAATGCGAAGGCAATCTGATGCACATAGTAGATCTTGCCAAACTTGCCAGGCAAGTGGTAAGAGTGGGAGGAAGTGTAAGGCTCCTCTCCAACCTTTTCCGGTTGTAGGCACCCCTTTCGAGAGGGTGGGGATGGATATTGTGGGGTCCCTTGACACCAAGACAGCCATGGGCAACAGGGACATCCTGGTCTGGTAGACTATGCCACTCGGTACACAGAGGCTATCCCACTCAGGACAGCACAGTTGGTGGACCGGGCGTTAATGGGGATCTTTTCCCGCATGGGGTTCCCCAGAGGGGTGGTATCTGACCAGGGTACCAATTTTATATCCAACTATATGACATCCCTGTGGGAGGAGTGCAGTGTAACCTACACATTCACCACTCCTTACCACCCCCAAGGTAATGGTTTGGTGATGAGATTCAGCCAAACTCTGAAGGGCATGATCAAGGGTCTGACTGACCCCATGAGGCGTAAGTGGGACGTCCTCTTGCCATGCCTTCTCTTTGCTTACAGGGAGGTACCGCAGAAGTCCTTAGGGTTCAGCCCTTTGAGTTACTGTATGGGCACCCTGTTAGAGGACCTCTCAGTCTGGTGAAAGAAGGCTGGGAGACAGCTCCCAGAAAGACCCCCCCAGGATGTATTTAGCTACATGCTGGCCTTTAGAAATCAGACTGCGTGCTTCAGGAAGGTCGCTCAGGTGAACCTAGAAGCCAGACAGGTAGAGATGAAATGCTGTTATGACCAGAATGCCACTCTGGTAGAGTTTCAGCCTGGCCAAAAAGTGTGTGTTATGGCCCCAGTAGAGCCTTGTGCTCTTCAGGACAATTAGACTGGGCCTTTTGAGGTGATGGAGTGCAAGAGTGATGTCACCTACCTGGCAAACATGCAGACTCCCAGGAACCCTTTGAGGGTCCTCCACATGAACTGGCTCAAACCTCACTTTGAGAGGTCTGAAGTAAGCATGCTCTTGGCGACAGATGATGGGGGGAAGAGGAGAGTGACCCTCTCCCTGACTTCCTGGCTGCCAAGGAGCATGAGTCAGTAGAAGGTGTGAACCTGTCTGCTTCACTGACCCCAGAAGAGCAGAGTAACTGTTGCCAGCTGTTGGAGCAGTTTGCCACACTGTTCTCCCTGACCCCAGGTGTCACTCACTGGTGTACCCATGATGTGGACATTGGGGATAGTCCTCCTGTAAAGCACCAGATTTACCAGCTGACTGACAGGCTCAGAGCAAACATCAAAGAAGAGGTTTCTAAGATATTGGTGTTAGGGGTGATAGAGCCCTCCAACAGTCTTTGGGCCAGCCCTGTGGTCTTGGTCCCAAAGGCTGCTGCACACGGTGCCACTCCTGAACTTCAGTTCTGTGTGGACTATTGTGGGCTCAATGCCGTCACCCGGGCTGATGAGCTTAAGATTGGTTGGGAGCTGCCAAGTTCCTCAACACGTTTGATTTAACGTCTGGGCACTGGCAGATTGCCTTGACTGATGGGGCCAAGGATAGGTCTGCATTCTCAACACCAGAGGGGCACTACCAGTCCCGGGTGATGCCCTTTGGTCTGAGGAATGCCCCTGACACCTTTCAAAGGATGGTCAGCCAGGTGTTGGCTGGACTGGAGATTTTCAGTGCTGCCTACCTGGATGACAATACAGTGTTCAGTTCCAGCTGTGAAGCTCACTTGCACCACCTCTGGGCGTTGAAGGCTCTGCAGAAGGCGGGCTTCACTATCAAGCCGAGTAAGTGCCAGATAGGGCAGGGGTCTGTGGTGTACTTTTTTTTGTGCATTTTATTGATTACAAATTACAGTCAGAGAACAGTGATACATTCTGTATACGAATTCACCTTAACAGACATATCCTCGCAAGTATGTATCGCAAATCATAGCAAAAATATGACCAATAAGCTATAATAGAAAAAAAAAGGAACAAACTTTCACAGAAATCGAACATTACAGAACTAATGCAGTGCAGTGCAATTGTACACATTACATCCCAGACTGCCATCTGTTATGCATAACATATTAATGAAGCAACGTATTCAATCCAGTGCTGCCCATACAGAGACTAGAGTTCTATATCATATCCGGGTTTTCCAACAAATAGCATGTAAGCGGGGCCCAAAAGTCTTTTGGTCTAGAAGCCTCTGGAAGTTCTTCTGCATATGTGGCCAATTGTTCTTTACAATAAACAAGCTCTTTCAACCATTGTCCCATCTTTGGTGCTGTTTTCCCACCCCAGTGTTTAGCAACCATGCGTTTCGCCAATAACGCGGTAACAGCAACAATGTGCCTATTACAGGGCTTTAATTTTTTTACCAGACCTAATAAACATATCTCAGACGAGCATTTCACAGTTTCCTTTATAATCAACATGAGTGTCCGGGTAACATTTTTCCAGAAGTCATTGATGGAACTGCATGTCCAAGCCAGATGCGCAAAATCTGCCCCATCCACCCCACATCTCACACACTTAGCATCCTCACGCAAGCCGTATTTCTTTAACCTCATCGGTGTGTAATACATTTGATGCAAAAACTTGAAGTGGATTATACGAAGATTACGGTTCGCTGTAAGGCGACCAGTCAGCGCACAGCACTCCACCCAATCCTCCCAGATCATCGGCACTTCCAGCAGCTCATTCCATTTATCAAGAGAGGCGGAGCCTTGCACCTCTGTTTCTCTTTGAGAAGCATTATATAGCCTGGTGATAAGCCCTGTTGATTCCCCCACTGTTAACGCAATTTGTAATGCTTTCAACATGTTTGGCTCCTCTGGGAATCCTTGGTCAAGCGCCCAAACAGCCATACGCAACCTGGTATAAACAAAACCCTGCATCGCGTTACATAGAGTCTCTACCGTAAAGTCATTTAAGGATAAAAACATTCCATTAGGGTACATATCCCCCATTTTAGTAATACCCGCACCCGACAATATACTCAATGCCCCCTTCTTGTGCGTCACTGAGATATCCAGGTGCGCAGCGATCAGCATAGCTGGCGCATAAAGGTTTTCATGTCCTACATGAGTACCCAGGGCCCTCCATGCGCCAACAGTGCACGCAACCGTGTCACAATCTTTCTTGTTTCTCAGTGTTTTATGGTGCAGCACCATGGCCGTCAGTGGGGTCGGGTGCGCATTGTCAGCCTCTACTGCAAGGTGCGGAAGGTAGCGTTGGGGGAAGTGCCAATAATGCACAAATTGAGGTTGTGCACAAAGGTAATATAGGCGCATGTCTGGGGCTTCAAAGCCCCCCCTGTCAAATGGCAGCGCTAGCGTTTCCCAGATACATCTTGTTTTTTTTCCTGCCCATACCAGTCCCAATAAGCAAGACTGTATGGCCTGAAAAGTGGCTCTATTAAGCGATGGGCGAATATTCACAAATAAATACAACAATTTAGGAAGAATTATCATTTTGGTGACAGCTATCCTGTCAGCAAGGGACAAGGGGAGGCGAGTCCATCTAGCGACTTGTTCGCCTAGTTTAGCGATCACACGGCCGTAGTTCATACTGATTACGATTTCAGGGTCTCTGTGTACCCAGACTCCCAAATAGCGCACAGGTTCTTGGGACCAGCTCAGCGGGAACTCCAGCTCCACCTCCTTGGTGCATTCTGTAAGGGGGAACACCGTAGACTTACTCCAATTTATGCCAAGGCCTGAAAATCTCTCGAAGCAGACATACTCTCTCAACAGAGATGCCAAATGCATCGCAGGTTCTCTGACATACAGCATCATGTCATCTGCATATAATGATATTGCTGGTGGGCGCTGCCTGAAGCCCAGTGCCGCAGCGGCATGCCCCTGTCTTATCTTGCATGCCAGTGGCTCCAACGCCAAAGAGAACAACATCAGGGACAGAGGGCATTCCTGCCTAGTGCCTCTAGAAATGGCTTTTGGATCGGAGACCACCCCGTTGACACGCACCCTGGCAGCAGGACCATTATACAATAGACGTATCCATTTCAGGAAGGACGGTGGCATCCCCATATGCTGCAACACCACAAACATGTAATCCCATCGTAGGGAGTCAAAGGCTTTAGCCGCATCAAGAAGCACGGCTACGCCGGAAGCTCGGGGTCCAGCTGGTGCAAAACAGCAAATATCGTACGTAAATTATGTGTTGTGGATCGTTTGGGTACAAACCCTTATTGATCCGGCAGAACCAAATTGGGGATCAGGGGCTGCAGTCTATTAGCAGTTATTTTGCCTAATATTTTAGTGTCTATATTTATCATGGAGAGAGGCCTATATGACTCACATCTGTTAGCTACTTTATCTGGTTTTAACAACGTAGCTATTAGGTCTCCTCGGAGGGGGGGGGAGAATACCCGCTTCGTATGCCTCAGCAAAGACCTCCAGTAGCCGGGGGGCCAGCAGGTCCACATAGGTTTCATAAAATTCGCTTGGCAAGCCATCAAGGCCAGCCGCTTTGCCATTGGGAAGCGACATTATGGCCTCTTTAACGTCCTCAACCGTCAAGGGCTGCGTGAGGTACTCCCACTGTCCAAGGGACAGCCAGCCCAGCGCTATGTCATCCAGGTACCGTGTGAAGTCAGATTCCTCCACCAGTGTTACCGGTCCATATAGTTCAGAAAAGAACCTCATGAACACCTGACTGATGTCCGGGGTCGTATCATGAGTCTCCGAATTGTTATCTAGCATTTCTACAATATGATCTTGACTTACCGACGATCTCAGTTTACTAGCCAGAGAGCGGCTCGGCCTGCCTCCTTCACCATGCCACCTCGCAACCCACCTCTTGGTTCTATGTCGCGATTCTTGCTCAGCCGTCTCATCATATTCAGATATTAAGTCCCTAGTTTGGGCCAACAGAGTGGGGTCCGGGGCCCGTGCGTATGCACATTCCAACTCACGCATCTTATCTTCTAGTGTGCGCAGCCTGGTTCGCAGCGGCTTTAAGACGCCTGGTTGGGCCCCAATAAACTCCCCTCAAATTATAACTTTGAAGGCCTCCCACAGAGTCCCAGATCCCTCTACCGTGCCCTCGTTCTCAGAGAAATAATTAGCAATAGCTGTCCCGATCGTAACACAGAATACTTGATCCAGCAGTGCCGTCGGCTGTAGGCGCCACTGAAAAGCCGGCTTCGAGAAAGTCGGCACAGTCAGATCCAAAAGCACAGGTGAGTGGTCGGAGAGTGTCTTAGCAAGATGTCGGACCGTCGTAGTCCATGCACTAACCTCCTTAGATACATGCCAGTAATCCAATCTGGACCACGAGCCATGCTCAGTGGACACGAATGTACCCTCCCTGCCAGCCGGGTTACGGCTTCGCCACACATCCACAAGGCCTTCCGCCCCCATTATCTCGCTAATCATCTGTGCAGCATGCTTACCATGCCATATAATGTTGGCAGACCTATCCAATTGTGAGTCCAAATACACATTTAAGTCACCGCCCCAGATCACCGCCGCAGAGGGCAACGCCGCCATCCGCCTCCAGATATCATTATAAAACGCTGGGTCATCCATGTTAGGGCCATACGAGTTTACAAATAAAAGCCTCGTACCACCCAAGCAGCCCTGCAGAAGGAGCACCCTCCCCTGATCATCTTTCTCAGAGTGAGTCAGCGTAAATGGAGTTCCCCGCCTTATCAATATTAGCACCCCTCTCGACTATGCAGAGTATGACGACGCAGCCCTGATCACAGCCCAGCGTGATCCCACATTCTGCTCTGTGTGCTTAGTGAGGTGCGTTTCCTGCAGAAACGCCACCTGGACATCGTGCCGGTCTAAGTACGCTAACACCTTACGAATATTTTTTGGGTTATTGAGGCCCGCACATTCCAAGTCAACAATTTAATAGAACCACCGGGGCTGTATCTTACATATTCGTGACCAATTGGTGTGATGTTTACATAATATTCTAACAGTACTAGCCATTGGATCTACTGACACATGCGACCTGCATTGCACCTGCATCAAAACATAAACAATTAACCCTCCCCCACCCACTTCATCACCCTCAACTTGCCAAAGCCATCACAGAAACAAGGAAACAAAACCCACTCATAGAACATAATCCACAAATAAGTGCGGGGTACACCCATGGGGGACACCAGAGGGCAATCAGCCTCCCAGGTGAAAAGTGAGGTGGCCGAACAGCACGGAGACCTCGCTCATGAATTACATATCCATGCATAGGAGGGCGAATGCGTATATGACATGTGTCAACAATATTATACAGTACTCACACAGCAATGGACAAATATTCGACCAGGAGGCAAACAGGATAAACATTGTTCGAACAGCTTTTACATACACCCATACCCATATGCAGGTCCCAGCCAACGATTACCACCTCTAAATGACAGTATAGGACCCAGCAGCCATAGTAGTTCATGCGGGACAGCGGCCATCAGTCCTTTTCTTCGTCCGGCGTTCCAGAGGTTTCGCGCCGGCTCCGTTTAAGCGATTTATCGTACTCCATAGCAGATTTGGGATTGGTGTAAATTCTAGCTTTACTTTTGGTGCTGATGCGCAGCCGGGCTGGATATAGCATGGCATATGGAACGTTCTCAGCCATTAGTAGTTTCTTTCCCTCCTCGCCGCCTGGACCATTGCAGTGAAATCTGGGTAGAAGGCCAAGTTATTCCCCTGAAAAGTTATGGTGCCTTTCTCACGGGGCATCCACAGAACTGAGTCACGGTCCCTGTAATTTAACAGATGGGCAATGATCGGCCTCAGCGGGGCACCCGGGGGAGGGCGGGCCGCCAGGGTTCGGTGGGCTCTTTCAACGATCAGCATCGCGAACAGGTTTTCAGCTCCAAAAATCTCACAGAGCATTTCCTCAACATAGGACTCCAATCTCTCGGTGTTGGTTGATTCCGGCAGGCCAGTAATCCTTATGTTGTTGCGTCGAGACCTGGCCTCCAGGTCTTCATTTTTCGCCTGAATAACTGTGAGCACCTTTTCCATGTCTAGGGTTTTAGATGCAACGTTTTGTAGGCTGTCCTCCGCGTCTGAGATGCACTTTTCAGCTTCTCCCAATCTGGCGCCATGTTTATCTAGCTTCGCGGACATATGGTCCATTCCGAGATTAAGCACATCGATTTTGCCATCTATGGATTGCAGGCTACTCTGCATGGCGAGAAGTGTGGCTTCAAGTGTCGATGGGCTCTCAGAAGGGGCATCAAGCTCCAAGTCCGAAGTAGCCCTCTGCTGCGATTTGCCAAGCTTTCGTAACTCAAAGGTAAGGCAGGGTTGATTCTTGTCTGATTTACACATTTTTTGCCCCTGTGTGTGTCACAGCTATACCCATAGATCACAACTCTATGTCTCTCAACTCTGCTGGATGACAGGGCCTTCACACACAGCTGGGGGCCTCGTCAGGTCAAACAGGCCACCCACCACCACCGCAGGATGTCTCAGAGCCTTCCAATTGCATATGCAACGTACAAAGGTATGTCAGTCCTTCCCCCACTGCCCAGAGCCCAGGCACACCCCAGACCAGGAGTAGTAGTCTGGCTCTATCCTCAGCAGCCTTACCAATGCATGTTTTATTGTTTTGGCATGGGCTCGGCGAAGGGGCAGGGTGTCACTGGACCTCTGCATGTAAGTAGCGCTTGCGTCGTGGGGTCTGCTCCCCACTTCCACTCAGACCAGGTTATCACAGCAATGTTCACAGGTCTGGAGCAATCAGCGCTGCGCCTTAGGTCCCGCACCCATCTCGGGACTCGCCCCAGGAAGTGATAGAGATCCCCAGGTGTGGTCCCTGTGGTGTGTGCCTCCAGCAATGACCCGCGTATATCACCGAGGGGGGGAGCCACCCAACACGCTATACTGGCACAGTCCACTGATCGGGAGGGCCCCTTAACTGGGACACGCCACTACAATTTGAAGGCTTTCGATTATTGTGCGCCTTATAACAGCGCTTAGATGTCCGGGCGCATATACAGCGCTGCGTCAAAAATCGGGCATCGCTTCAGTGCCCCGCGTGCAGGAACAGGGACGCTGAGCTCTCCACGGGGGCACCACCACTCAAAGCCTCCCTTATTCAGCAGGCCGCACAAACAGAGACCCGCCCAGCTGAAGTGCCATGGCCGGGCTCTCTTAACTTTGGCCCCTGAGCGCAAGGCCCAACTCGCTTCATTCCCAGCAGCGTCACCCTCTAGTCACCAGCAAGGGAATCACCTGAGGCCCTGCGGCTACCACGAAGCGTCCGGCGCCACACAGCAGTGCCCCTAGGGGCGGTTGCATAGGCCTCAAACTCCGCCTTCGCAGCTCTCAGTCCGCCGCGGTTAGATTGTTGCAGCACTTGCTAGGCACCGGATCAAGGAGTCAGGCCCTGAGCACAGCTCAGGTGCCCCCAGCACACGCAAGTATCGTGCGGCGGCGCCGCAGCAGACCCCCCCCACCAGATCGCGGTCGGGGCCTCCTCCGATTCACACAGACGCCATGTTGTCAGCAAAGCCACAGCGGCGGCGATTCATAAGCGCAGGATTCCGGGCAGAGCGTCGGCTCTTTGCCTCTCTTGAGCCGTCCACAGTATCACGGCGATATCACCCTGAGTTTTGGCGATGGATGTCAGAATTAGAGCAGGATTATGGGCGGATAGAATGTTCGGCCGGCTGAGCTGCACTAAGGCGCAGTCATCTTGCCGTGTGCCCTCTAGCGCCACCCGGGTCTGTGGTGTACTTAGGGCACCAGGTAGGAAGCAGCCAGGTGGTGCCCCTACAACCTAAGATTGACACCATTCTGGCTTGGGAGCCCCCCAAGACCCAGACAGAGGTGAGAGCCTTTTTAGGTCTTACTGGTTACCAAAGGAGATTTGTCAAGGGATATGGCACCATTGTTGCCCCCTTGATCTTGACTGATGCCTGTCGGACCCCTTTTGATTTCCTGAAGGCAGCCATGTGCATGACGCCTGTGCTCAAAGCACCCGACTTCTCCAAAGAATTTGACGTGCAGACAGATGCTTCAGAGCATGGTGTGGGAGCGGTGTTCTCACAACTGAACAAAGAGGGCCTAGACCAGCCTGTAGTCTTCCTTAGCAGGAGACTACTCCCCAGGGAACAGAGGTGGAGTGCAATTGAGCGAGAAGATTTTGCTGTGGTCTGGGTGCTGAAGAAGCTTATACCCTACCTGTTTGGGACTCACTTCCGAGTTCAGACAGACCACAGGCTCCTCAGATGGTTAATGCAGATGAGGGGTGAGAACCCAAAACATTTGAGGTGGTCCATCTCCCTACAGGGAACAGACTTTACGGTGGAACACCGCCCTGGCACAGAACACGCCAATGCTGATGGTCTGTCCAGGTTCTTCCACCTTAGTGAAGAGAACTCCCAGGTGGGTGGATAATTCTCCCTTCTCTCAGCTGGAGGGGACATGTGTTAGACCTGGCATATTTTGGCATGTTTCCCCTGTCTTTTGGTTTCTGACCTTCTGTTTTTATGGTATGCTGGACTTCATTTTTGCTGGTGTAGGGTCTCTACGCACTTTTTCACTGCTAGTCACTGCTAAAGTGCAATTGCTCCTACTGTAAATTGTGTTATAATTGGTTTTCCATGATTGGTATATTTGATTTACTAGTAAGTCCCTAGTAAAGTGCACTGTGTGTGCCCGGGGCCTGCTATAAGTGGGCCTGAAGCACTTGTTGTGCCACCCACACAAGTAGCCTTTCAAAGGTGTCTCAGACCTACCACTGCAGTGTCTGCACACAGTTTTACCTTCTATGTCGTCCTGGCAAGTGCCCCCACTTGCCAGACCCTAACCTCCCCTCTTACTACATGTAAGGCACCCCTAAGGTAGGCCCAAGGTAGCCCCATGGACAGGGTGCAGTGTATGTGAAAGGTAGGACCTGTAGTAGTGTGTTTGACATGTCCTGATAGTGAAATACGGTGCATTTCGTTTTTCACTATTGAAAGGCTGTCTTTCCCATAGGTGATCATTGGAGCTGCCTTGTAACATTTTACAAGTGTAACTTTCAATTGGGAAAAGATAGAGAAATTTAGTCTAGGCTCCATGAGCTCAGAATTTAATAACACAGTTTCAGTAAATGTGGCTTTTAAATTGTGTGTTTGAAAATGCCACTTTTAGAAAGTGGGCATTTTCTTGTTTAACCATCCTGTGTGCCTCTGCCTGTTTGTGTATTCACCATCTGGTTTTGGAGTGACAGCAGCTGGGGATGTGCATTCACTCTAGACAGTCACAAGAGGGGTTGAGGTGTGTCCTGCTTTTTTCTGGGTGACTCATAGCCAGGCTGAATAGACCATTCTGCATTTGGAGTGGTAGGAGGAGATTTCACTAGCATCTGAATTGGCTGTGTCTGCTCTGCACAATGCTGTCTCCACCTCCTGTAGTGAAGCTGGACTACAGAGGACATAACTGGTTTCCACTGAGCAAGAGGGACTTGCTGCCTAAAACTTCAAAGGGAAAAGTAGTATAAATATTGGGGCCCTGACCCAGAAATTTAGAACTCTTTTGTACTGAGGAACCTGCCAAGAAGAAGAGCTGGAGAAGCTGTCAGGAGGAACTACCATTTTGCTGTGTGCTTTGCTGTGTTGGCCTGCAGTGGCTGCTTCTGTCTTGAGCAGTGAAAGGACTTGACTGGACTTTCTGCAACTTATTTTCCTGAGTTTCTCCAAGGGCTTGAGGTAGAGCTTGCTACCTGTTCAAGAAGTCTCAGGAACAGCAAAGACTTCAAGATCATCTGCTACCAGCACTGATAACTGTGTGTTTTGTGCTGCAACAGAAGAAAAAGCAACCTGGCGCCGCCCACTTCGCACCGCAACCCTGGTCTCACTGACACCGCTGCCGCCACCTAGCCGCTGCTTGCATCGTGACCTGAGGGCACCACACCTCGAACTTCCTTGCTTCACATAGCCGCCCTGGTATCCTCGACTATGACGCTCCACGCTGACATCGACTTTGCTGCCTGCCCTGTGGCCTGGGGGCACCTCTTGTAAGTTAATCGACGCACCGCCCCGTCCCACACTGCATCCTTGGCCTACCGGCACCATCAACTCCAGATCGTCTACCGAAGACAGTGCTTCAGCAACGATGCCGCTGCTTGCACCGTGACCTGCCAGCACCGCGACCAGCACTGCCACACTTCGCACCGCAGCCTGGTCTCACCTACTCCGCTGGACGCCATCACTGAGCTGCAGCCTGCACCGCGACCTGAGGGCACCGCACTGCTCAACTTTGTACCACAGCCCCTACACCTGCGGACGTCGGTGCTCCTGACTTCAACTTCATGGAGTTCGATCTGCAATGCATGTGACTTCAAGGGCCTGACGACTCCTGCACCGACCTCTAGAACCGACGCCGCCTCTTCAGAGCTCATCATAAGATCCATGATGCCCTGCATTTCCAAGGTATTGTTTGCGGATCTTCCCGACACCGTAGCAGGCTCGTGACACCATGGTCAGCCTGAATTGTTGGATTTATTTGTTCACGCCGTCGTGATAGCCTGATGGAGCTATCGACTTCAAGGAACTGTATTTTAGGACTATTTTTGCAATATTCATATTTTGGTTACTGTTTGTTGGATTTTTATCATTTTGGTCTTGTTTTACACAAATAAATATTGGCTACTTTTGAAAAACTGGTGTGGTGTCCTTTTGTAGTGTTTTCACTGTATTACTGTGTGTTATGTGCAAATGCTTTGCACATTGCCTCTGAGATAAGCCTGACTGCTCATGCCAAGCTACCAAGGGGGTGAGCAGGGGTTCTTTTAGAAGTGTAACCCCATTACCCTGACTAGAAGGAAGGGTCCCTACTTGGACAAGGTGCTTACCTCTGCCAACTTGAGACCCCAACTTCTAACAGTATTTGTATAGCGCATAATTCACCTGGGAGGGTATCCTGTCGATAAAGCAGGAATTGTATGGTCCAAGCCAGGGCCTAGGCTAGGTGAAGAGAAGAACCAGGCCTTCAATTTCTCGTGGAGTTCAAGAACCAAGGATGCTGCTCTGATCTTCAGAGACAGGCCATTCCATGCTTTAGTAGCAAGGTAGGAGAAGGCGCAACTGCCGGATCTGGTTCTATGTATGTGGGGGGGCAGTAGGAGTCTGGCTAAGCAGATGTGTCTGGTAGGTTTGTGGAAGTTTATGTGGTTGTTGAGGTACTTGGGGCCAAAGTTGTATAAGGCTATGTATGTGTGTGTGTGAGGAGTTTGAAGAGTGCTCATTTGTAGATTGGGATCCAGTGGAGCTCTTTGAGATGTGGGCTGATGTGAGTGGGGGAGGTTGAGGTTACAAACACTTATAATGATTAAATAATAGTAACAATGTATCTCATTTGTTCCAATACTATATATATATTTTAAAAATATGTAATCATCTGGGGCCATATATACTAGGATTTCACGCAACGCAGTGCAGAAAGGGAAATTGCTGCATTGCATGAAAGAGAGAGGGCTGAACTGCACCACATTTACAATGAAATGATGCATTTAAGCTCAGTCCGAGCTCTGGTGCACTTGTGGCTGTCTAGCACCCAGCAGGCACCCTTATGCCATGGTACAAGGGTTCCTCCTTTAAGGGCAGGATTGTTTTTGTGCAAGAAGTGACACCTTCCTGCACAAAAACAATCCTTAGAGGCATATTCCTCTTTCTATATGTGTTGCAGAATGCAGCGCACATGGAAAGAGGAAATAACAAGGAGAAATAAAGATATTTCTCCTTGTTACACCTCTCTGTGGTAGGTGAACCATTTTGGCCAGGTTTTTTACCTTTAGTAAATCTGGGATTGCATCAAATGCACTGGAACACCCATGGTTCACCCTTGGAAAGCCTAGCACAACAAAATGTAACACAACGTAGCACAAGCTGCTGTATTGTGTTACTTTTCTTTACAAAGTTAAGGAAGGCTGTGCAAATAGCCCCTTGCATGGATTTGTAAAACTCAGTTTGGGACTTCGACTTGCATCACTGAAGGACAACAAAGGTACTTAGTAAATCTGGCCCCTATTGTCATAACTACACTTTTCAAGCAATCTGACAAAAGGAAAAATAAAAGAAATACATTTTTAAGTTAAAAAATAAATATTTCATTGCTAAAAATATCTCCTAATGTATTTGTATTTTTTAAAATAATGTACGTGTTTTCAAAATTGTTAAAATATTGTTTACTTTTTTATATTATTTGCAGAAAACTCTGTCAAAGATAATATAGATTACACAATGGACGGTGCAAATCTATTGTGTGTAATATGGACTTTCTAGCTATTATTAACAGAAGCAACATCAAGGATGACAAATACTTCTATCAGTAACGCACTACCAATCAGCCATATAGTCAAGCATACCCCACGCTGACAATGTTTGTTTTGAATGGCAGAGGAAACATGGCGGATATGTGTGTATGTATGTAGATGGTGTTTCTATAATACAACCCTAGCCAAAAGGCAGCAGACAAGGTCAAAGACAAGCATCAATCCAATGAGAAAGAGTTTAGGAAGCTGGGTTGTGGATGGTTAATGCATTGTGATGTAATGGTCTTTAAAGAGGTGAGTCCTCAACTGATTCATAAATTGGACCAGCATTGGGGACAGTCCTGATGGATCTAGAGATGTTGTTCCAGGTTCTATGTGCATAAATGGAAAAGACATGGCATCTTGTTTTTTCTTTTTTACAATTCTTAGTCTGAAGGTTCATCATGTTACAATCTTGTCTGCAAGATGAGTGGGATGCTGGTCATTGTAGCTTTTGTAGATGATGCCGCTGGTTGTGAAGATGGTGCAGGCCAGCAAGGTGAGTCAACAGCGTTCCATCAGGATGCGGGTGATGTGATCATATTTCATCAGGTCCTGGAGGAGATGAGCTGCAGCATGTAGGATACCCCTAAGGGGTGCCAGTGGGGGTCTGGCAGGGCATGGAGTAGGGCATTATCACCATCCAGATGTGAGAATACTAGGGCTTGAACACCAGTTCTGCGGTCTCTATCTGTACGAAATGGTTTGACTTTCTTTAAAAGAGGGAGCTGTTACCAGGCCATCTTTGTTTTTATGGCAATGTGTTCCTTGAGGGTGATGTTGGTGCCCTGGGTTTATCCAAGTGATGTGGTATTTGGTGAAAGTTGGGGTTTGAACCATCAAGGTTCATGTCATTGAGACAGGTTTGTACTGTATCTTGTTTATTTGTTCTCTGCAAATTACAGGATTCTGTCTTGGTTGGGTTGAGCTTCTGGAAGGCGCTGGAATCCAGGTCTAGATGATGTGAAAGCTGTGTTTGAGGCATTAAATGCAGTAGAAGACTTTCAAGTAGAGTTGTGTATCATCGGCATATTGGTGAATCTTGATGCTGATATCTGTGAGCAGTGCCCCAAGTGCCTCATGGTATAGGTTGAAGATGACAGGAGACAGAATGGAGCCCTGGGGGACTCCATGGTGATAGGAATCTTCTGTGACATAGACGTGTCAATGTGAACAAAATCCTTGATGTATCCATCATGAAGGACTAGTCACTAAGAAAAAGATATTTATAAGGAACTAAAATGTTAAACAACTAACAGATAATGAGTGTTTTTATATTATTGTTTAGGAAAGTGTACATTTTTACTTTGGGCATCATTCAAAGTTGTGTGATGCCATTAAATGCCATACTCCATTATTTCCATTTTAGGACAAGTTACACCATGAGAATTTGATGGATAGGCTGTCCACATTAGTACAAGTTCATTATATAGCATTGGACATCTTATTCTGTGTATGGCCTACATGTTACATTTTGATGGAGTAGCCATTCTGGCAAGGAAGAACTCAAGACCTATGTGGTTTTTGTAGAGGGTACTTCTTTCAAAATGTCTTGGAGTACCCAGTCAACAAAAAAGTAAATGTCAAAGTCCTTGTTAGAATAAAGGGCACTGTAAATTGTTAAAAGTCACTTTAACAATTGGTTTAACAGTTGGATACTTAACAACCACAAGCAGTGCTTCCCTTGGCTCTGATAGTGCTATGTCCTAAAACGTTTATGGCATTAAAACAACATTCACACAAAACATAAAATGCTTACTAACAGCATGGATCTTAATCATTTTGTCACTCTGATTGCTGTTGCCATGGTTGACCACACTGCTCACCCATGCCAACCGGGGGTCCTGCATGCCCTCACCAATGTCTTACTCATTAGTTTTTGATCACAACCTGAGTTGCTGATAAAGTAATTAAGTGTTTGTTTAACACTAAATAAAGTTAGTGGAGTTTATAGCACTCTAATTCCTGACATACTTGAATTAATAAAATAATACCCAGACCCAAAATAATGTTCTATTAAAACCTGTATCTAATAAAAACATTATAGCTGTGCGTTTTTGGTCAGGCATTGCCTGTTAGTTTTCAAAGACTGGCGGTTGCCCAGGGTGCTCTGTTCTTCATATTTGTCATATAAACATATATGGTCAATTTAGTCACCAAAATGACATTTTTGACACACAAGGTCAAAATAATACATGGTTTTGCAGTAGTTTGCATGTAAAACACAAATTGCCACATAATAGGACTATGAATAATTTTTCATATGCTGGATGTGACTTTTAAAGCATTAAGGTCAGAGTGGGAAATCACTCTGAATCTTAATATTGACTAATTGAATATAAAATGAAGTTCATTTTGTGTATGCAGCTTACCTGACTCTCTGCTCGCTGTAGTTGGTCAGGGCTCCATCCGCAAAGATATATACCTGAGCCCTGTCACATGCTCCATCAGCCATGGAAGGTCCTAGCAAGAGACAATGAGCAGCAACTGTTGAGGAAGACTGCAACACTTGAGGGATAGGAGGAATTGACCCAATGACCCTGAGAAATGTGTACGTGAATGTTATGTTATGTTAACTATATTTCTTAAGTGCACAAATGCCCGTGGGCGTCAAGGCACTAGCTCTATCAGCAGGATAAGGACTGGGAGCTGGATGCAAGGTTAGGCAAAGAGCCACGTTTATAGTGCCTTTCTGAATGCCAGGACACTAGGCATGGCTCGGATAGACAGGAGTAGTTCGTTCAAAAGTTTGGCTGTGCCCCATACAAAGCTTAGATCTCCCGAGTTGGACTTATAGACCCTGGGAATAACCAAATTATTTGCTCCCGCTGACCACAGGTGTCTAGGTGACTCATATTTCTTGAAACTATGTTTCAAGAAAACAGGGCCACTTCCATTCAAGGGCCTGAAAGCAACGCAAAGAGCTTTGAATTTGGTCCGCTGTTTGATTGGGAGCCAGTAAAGCTGACAAATTGCCTGTGAGGCCGACCTAAATTTGGGAATTTTCCTAAGTAGCCTAGCCACTGCATTTTGCAGCGTTTGCAATTAATGCAAATGTTGTTTTTGTATATTTAGGTAGAGACCATTACAGTAGTCAGTTTTTTATAATGCTAGAGCGGTGACTACCATCCTTTTGGTTTCTTCAGGTAAATAAGGGAGGATTTTCTTGATGGTTCTTAAGGTGTAAAATGCTGAAGACACCACTGCGTTCACCTGTTCTTTAAAGGTGAGTTTATTGTCTATCACGACTCCTAAATTTTGGGCCTTATTGACTGGGACAGGGAGGGAGGCAAGTTCCTCCGGCCAACAGGATGGTTCCCAAAATGCGGCTAATTCCCAAACAGGACAACCTCTGTCTTGGCTGAGTTGAGCCTTAGACAGTTTGTATCCATCCAACTGCTGATTTCTATCATGCAGCCTCTAAATCTTTCTCCTACGCCCGTATCAGTAGCTACCACCCACACACTACTATCTGCATATCATCCGCATAGGAAGTAAGGGCAAACCATATGATTTAATCAATGGTGCAAGAGGCGTAACGTAAATGTTGAAAAGCGTCGGACTGATGGAAGAGCCGTGTCGAACCCCACAGAGAAGAGAAAAGATGTCTGACTCGAAAGAATCTAGCGTGACTCTCTGTGTCCGCTCCACTAGGAAGGATTTTAGAAGACCAAGTGCAGGTCCTTTGATGCCATTGTCCTGCAGCCAGTCAGCCAACAGATAGTGGTTGACCGTGTCAAAAGGGGCCGATAGGTCAAGCAAAATCAGAGCGACCTTGCTGCCTCTACCTATGGCCATCCTAATTTCCTCTGTGGTTTTTATTGAGGCTGACTTGGTGCTGTGGCCCGATCTGGAACCAAATTGTGAATCGTTCAACGATTCATTGCGGTTTACGAATTGTGCTAGATGTCTACTCATTTCCTTTTCTATTAATTTGGCTGGGAGTGGCAACTGAGAGATGGTTTGAAAATTGGCCGGTTCAGAGGGGCTTAAATGAGATTTTTTTTCAACAAAGGCAGGATAGAGGCCCTCTTCCATTGCTTGGGAAAGTAGCCTGATTCAAGCATGATGTAAAAAATGTCAGTTAGCTGTGATGCAATGGTACCTGCAGCTAATTTGATTATATCAGGATGGCAAGGGTCCAGAGGAGGGCCCGATTTAGCTCAGTGAATTAGAGACAGTACTTGCGAAGTATTCATTGAAGAGAACTCTGATAATGTAGCTTTTACGTTCTCCCTAGAAAGCTGGGCATAGGCTGTCTGGTTGTCGTTAAGATTGTGCTCAAACTTATAGTAGATCTGCTCCACTTTTTCTTTGAAGAAGTTCGCTAATGTGTTACAGAAGTTTTGGCTACTATCAATTTTCTTATTTCCTGGAACTGCGACAAGCTTATTAACTGCTCTGAATAATTCATTGGTTGAGTTTTTGGCTGATTCGATAGTACTAATAAAGTATGTAGATTTTTCTTTAAAAATGAATGATTTGTATTGACTAATGAGCCTTTTATATTTAGTTTTTTCTGTCTCACAGTAGGCCTTCCTCCACTTACGTTCTTGTCTCCTACAGACTTGCCTCAGCAGTCTGAGTTCTTCCGAAAACCAGGGTGCGGACACAAAGGGTGTCCCTTTTTGTGTGGATGGTCCTCAATGGGGCTGCCTGGTCTATGTCTGAGGATAACCACTCCTCATAAGCAGTAACAGTGGCATCAAGGTCATCTGTGCTGACTGCATACCCACGCTGGAGCGTTTGATTTAATATTTGGGCATTCATTTTATTCCAGGTATGATGTTTTACTATCCTGTCGGAAGTTTGTCCCGGTTTGGGAATGGGTTGTACTATGATCTCAAATAAGACTGCTTGATGGTCAGTTCTTGTCAATGGTTGACATTCCCCTAATGTCTTTAGAGGGATTGTTTGAGAAAAGCCCATCAAGCATGTGTCCAGCGTTGTGCGTAGGGCTATCTATAAGCTGGGATAAACCAAAGGAAGTAAGTGTGCTGTTAAGTTCCTCTGTGTCTTTATCATCTGTGATTTCCAGGTGATAGTTGAAATTTCCTAGTATGGTGACATTATCTGTGAGCAAGCTGGCTTCCTGAAGCGAGCTTAGCGTGGGGACAAAGGTGTTTCTGCAACCCGGGGTACGATAAAGTAGGATCCCCTTAAATGATTGAGTTTTGGTGATTTCTATGTTGAACATCAACGCCTCACAATCTGGCATGGAGGCGGGTTCAAATATGGCACTAACGGAGTCCCTGTATATTACAGCTAATCCACCGCCTCACTTAAGTGGTCTGTCAAGTCAGAACATGGCGAAATGATGGGGTAGAGCGGACACTAGGTCCGGCCCAGAAATCTGATCGGCCCAAGTTCCAGTTACAAAAGCTCTGTCAATTTGTTTGTGGTCCATGAATTCGGCAAAATCAAGTGCATGTTTAACCAAGAATTTAGCGTTAACCAGGACAGCTAGTTTATTGAGTGTTGGGTCCTTTTTAACCCCAACTACTGATAAAATAACGCTAAGGCAACATAACAGGTGAGAAACGCTAGTAAACCATAGACAGATAAAAATAGAGACTCTTTCAATATGGCAGCGTATGAAACAGGAGCCAGGCACCTCCTATAATATGCACCTAGAGTGCTACTAGAAAATATAATGTACGCCTGCTGCTAGAGCTGCGTGGATGCACTTGCTGACGATTTAAATATCCCTCCATGCGAGGGGGCGTGGCCCAAACTGGAACACTTTACAGCAAGGATCAAAGAGCAAAGAGGTGGGTGAACTTAAAATAAACCTGGGGTCCAGCAACCTCCGCAGTCCACCCGCAGGCCCCCTTGCGAGGGAGAGCTACTGGTAAAATAACACTAAGGTAACATAACAGGTGAGAAATGCTAGTAAATCATAATTAGATAAAAATAGGGTAGAGACCCTTTCAGTATGGTGGCGCAGGAAACCGGAGCCAGACACCTCCTATAACATGCACCTAGGGTGCTACAAGGAAATCAAACATACACCTGCTGGCAGAGCTGCGCGGTTGCGCTTGCTTCCAATTTAAATATCTCTCCATGCAATGCAATGAGATGGAATTTCCGTCAACGTACGCTTACACAGCGGGTGACGCAGTCTGTCAATCTCAGGCCATTATAACCAATGCCTGAAAAGGTAAGCACCTACCACACTTATTTTGTTTTCTTTTCTTCCTCTATGTAAGTCAGCCCCCATAACAAGAATACGACCTGGTTGACTGTTGACAGACAACAGAGGTTCTTTAAGTGCCTCAACACCAATTGCAGGACATGTTGGGAGGACCATCACAGGTGGACTCATCTCATTGCCGGTACAAAACTGGATCGGTTCTCCTGCAAAAGAAGGGGTTGCAGTAGTCGCTGCCCCCCTGATGCGGTGCATTCTGGTAGTGGCCTATACCGACTTGGAAGGGGAGCTAAAGGCCATGGAGCAGCAACAAGGTGGTAAGTGTATTAACCTGAAAAAATATGTATGTCATCCTTAACCTTTCTTAAAGTTTCAGGTTGCAATTTAACTTCACGATTGTAAAAGTTTAAAAGAAGTTCCTATTGCAAGAACCAGAGGATATATTAAACTTTAGCCCAGGTTTAGAGTTTGCAGGACAGATTCTCTGACACAAATGTGACAGATAACCTGTCTACCTTATTGCAAAAGTAATTACATATAATGCACTTTGTTAGACCTGTCAGCCCTAGGGTTTTTTTTCTCTTTGCGCCTCACTTTTTGCCACTACCTTTTTGTTGGACCTAGGTCTCTGGGCGCCTTACCACTGCCAAACAGTGCTGAGGTGCAGGTGCTCTCTCCTAACAAGATGGCTGCCACAGGCCCCTGCTACTGCGGAGTGGCCTTTGCACACACACCTACCAGTAGTCAGGATCAGGCTGGGACATAATGTTACTGTATCCATGCCGTCCCGCCTCTGGGCCTCATAGACAGACATGATGGAAGCTTCTAGAACCTTCCAGCCCAGGGAGGAGTTATGCTTTGCCGCCTTTCAGGAGGGTCACCTGACCTAGGGGTATAAGAGGTTTGAAGGGAAACCTAGCTAGTTAGTTGGGGCACCACTGGACCTGGGGGAACCTCTGTCGGAGTAAAGGCTGTTGGGCCTAGGGGGGAGACCTACACTACTGGCACTGACTGGGCCTAGGCACTGCTGTACCAAGATAGATGAGGAACACCTTCCACCTGCTGACCTTGCCCAATGTGAGGGGTCCCAGGGAACCACCTTCAGTGTGCCTGCAGGGCACCATCCTGCCTCTCGTGCCTGCCAACTCAACCCCCTAACCTTCCCCCAAGTAACTGCATCCAAAATATTGCGACCAAGAAGCTACACCAACTAAGAACCTGCAACTACTCTACTACCACCTGAACTCTGCCAACTGATTTGCTCTCCCCGGTACTGGAACGGGGGAGGGTTGAGCAACCTGTGTATGCTACTGCTGGGGATCACCAGGTAAAGCGCTATTCCCTTCCAAGCGCTGAGTGCCAACTATCTGCCCCTGCTGCGAGTGCTGTGCCATCTGAACGCTACAACCCCTGAACATGCCACTTGTCTGAAGCGCCGTGACTCCCGAGCGCTGGCGCTGTGCCCTGAAGAAGCGCTGTGTGCAGAGAAGCGCTGTGGCCCACGATCACCGCCGCGACCCCGCGCTGTGTGCAGAGAAGCGCTGCGGCAGTAGGGAGGCGCTGTGGCCGCCAGGCGTCCTGTCCCCGTGAAGAGGAGCGCCGCATGCCCAAGATCACCGCCGCGGCCGGGTGCTAGCTGTGAGCGCTGGGGCCGGGAGAAGCGCTGCTGGAATCCCCAAAGTCACCACTGCGGCCCAGGTACCTGTGCCCCCGCGGGGTGCGACGACGTGCCGCTGGTCCCGTTCATCGCCGCCGGCCCTTGGACCCAGAGAGGTGGGGGCACCATTCCCAGAATCACCGCTGCGGCCCTGGAGCGAAGGCCCTGGCCCTGGCCGCGCCGAGTTGAGAGCGCGAGGGGAGCGTTGCTAAGCGACCATGTCACCGGCCGCGCCCCCAAGGAGCCGCGCAGTGATTGGCTCCCGGGCCGGAGCCGAGCCGGGAGCTGGAGGCCTGCACCGGAGGAAGCCGTGTGCTCTGGCGTGACCGCTGCGGCCCCCGCAGAGAGGAGAGGGCCGCCGCGGTAGGTAACAGGGCCGCTCTAGGCCTGAGGAGGGCGAGGCAAGTGTGGCTGAGCACCCGGGCTCGACCACGTCACCGGCCGCGCCCCCAGGAAGCCGGGCCCCCTCGACTCACGCAGGAGCACCGGGACAGCCGGGTGAGGCCGGGAGGCCCTGGGGGGGAATTCCCAGTACTACGGAGGCCTCCCTTTAGCGGCGCTTTACCCCCAAACATCGCCTGAGTGACTGGAGAGGGGCAGAGGCTATCGGTACTCCCTGCATGCCTGCTCCCTCTCCGTCTGACTGCCGCAGGCCAGTATCGGCCTGACCTGCTTATCACTGGTGCTTACTTGCCCAATTGAGCCTTGTTACATGAGAGGGTGACAGCTGAGCCTGCAGGAGTTGAGATTCCTGTAATTCTACACCTGCCTAGAGATACACGCTTTAGCTATGTGCCCCCATGAGTTGAACTATCTGCTTTGAGGGAAATGTTTCCAATGTTCATTGTATACCTGCACATACTTGAATTGTGAGTTGGGGGATACGAGTGATTAGCTGCTCACCTCTTTTAAAACTATAGCGTTTTTATTGTAAATATGTTTTAAAAGCCTATGATGAATCTGATATATGTATAAGGAACCTTCTCTGCCTTTAATTTAAAATCGATCAGAACTGCGTTTTTGCACATTTGGGTAGCGTGTAGCCTACCTTCATTTGTTTATTGTTCTCCGGAGCCACGCACAGGTTACGGGGACCATAATCACTGCTGCACTTCCTTTCCAGCAGGAAGAGCAAGGGCGGGACATAGAGCGGACGGGAACTCTGGTGGGGATAAAAGCATGGGCGCTGAGCGACCGCGCAGCGGACGCGCGCAGCGGGCGCGCCTAAGGCAAGCCCGTCTGCGCCCGTCCGCGCACGCTCGGCGCCAGGGGCCAGGAATACTGTTGGATTTGATAAAAATATTCTTTCCTACACCTCAAAACAACTAAATGGTTGGCTGGGCGCACCTCAAAGCAAGTGCCCACACCATATGTTGCCCGATAGTGAGATTAGCATCTGCCCACACTGTATGTTCAGATTCTGGCCAAGGAATTAGCCTCCCACAGTCATCAATCACAATATGGGGCTCAAAATGTTCTTAGTTAATTGCCAATCTATGTCAAAACATGCACTAGAAATTCACCTACTACTTGAGGAAGAGAGCCCAGAGGTGCTGTTTCTAACTGAAACATGGCTCAACCGCGAGGCTAATTTCCCTGTTGTCCAAGCACTCCCGGCTGGTTACGCTATCCAGAGGCTGGACAGGGGTACAGGAAGGGGCGGTGGTCTTGCGATTATTCATAAAATGGATTTTGATTGTCGCACCACCGCAAGCCCGTTAACCGATTGTGAAAGCCTTGCCTTTGCAATTCGTATTTCCCATGTCTGCACATTCTCGGGGATCCTGATTTATAGACCTCCAGGACCCCTTAATCAATTTAATAATGAGCTCCTTGAAACAGCAGCCAAGCTGGCCAATAGTAGTGCTAACTTTACGTTGCTAGGGGACCTCAATCTCCAATTTGAGAATATCCTTCTTTCAGATGAGCGCGATGTAACTGATGGGCTAGCTGTTTTCCAACTTAAACAAAAAGTAGTCGGCCCCACCCACATGAAAGGTCACCTATTAAACCCCATTTTCTCCAATTTGGAGAATCTCGTAGTCGGAGATCCTGTTAGGCTACCTTGGTCTGACCATTTTTTAATCCCTTTTACTTGGACTCCGCAAGCGACTTCTACAGCGACCATGGGACATAGGAAATGTTCACGCATATGGTCCAAACTACCAATTGATTCATGGGTAACAACGCTGGAATTGTCCAGGCCCACTTTTGATTCTGACCCTATAACGGCCTACAATAAATTTAACTATTGGGTAGAAACTTCACTGAATTCTGTCCTTCCTAGTAAAAAGACATTCAATAAGGCAGAAACCAAGCGTAATCCGTGGTACTCCCCAAAACTTCGTCAACTTAAGAAAATCTGTAAAAGAGCTGAAAGGAAATGGAGGAAGGATTTTTCTGCAAGCTGCAAACAAATTTACAGAGAGGCCATTAAAACTTATAAAACTGAAATTCAACTGGCCCAAACCCTATATTATGAAGAGAAAATTCTAGCAGCTGCTAACTCCCCTCGCGAAATCTTTCGCATCGCCAAGAGCTTGCTCACCATTCCCTCCCCCCCTATTGTATCTGAAGACACCTTAGCGCGATGCAACGCCATGGCAGAATTCTTTTCGAATAAAATCCAAGCTATTTACTCCTCCTTTCCTCAAATAATACCTCAACTACATATCGGAGATCAGGAGAAGTTGGTTAAAGGGAGAGTTAGTCTAATTGAGAAAATTCCCCACTTAACTCATCCACGTTGCTTGATATTTTGAGTAAATTAAAATCTGGCTCCCCCACTGATCCTGCCCCCCAATATTTTAAATCGGGACTCCGAAATACTTTCTCCAGTAATCCTTGACCTGATCAATGCCTCTCTCTCCACAGGTATAGTCCCCCCACTGTGGAAACAGGCTATGGTTAAAGCATTATTGAAAAAACCTACCCTGGACCCTGAAGTCTGGAGTAACTACCGCCCCATTTCCCTGCTGCCGGCCATCAGCAAGATCGCCGAGAAATATGTGAACTCTGTTCTATCTACCTTCTTGGAGAGCAATATCTGTCTCCATTCCTCCCAGATGGGTTTTAGACCTCAACATGGTACTGAGACGGCTCTTCTGGTGGTAGTGGAAGAGGCAAGAAAAATCCTAGATGCAGGAGGCTGCGCGGCTATCATCCTTTTAGACTTAAGCGCAGCCTTCGATACGGTCAACCACCAGTTGCTGATAAAAAGATTAAGTGAGGTGGGAATTGCGGGGACCATGCTCAATTGGCTCCAATCATTTTTAGAAGACCGATCTTTCAAAGTTCTCGAAGACGGTATCTCTTCTAAGCCCATACCGCTGAATTGTGGGGTGCCCCAGGGCTCCTCCCTTAGCCCCACACTTTTTAACGTATATTTGAGGTCCTTGGCAGAGATGGTGCTACCATTCGGGATCCGGATAATCAGTTGGTTGTTTCTGTCAACCAGCGGGATTCCTCCAGTCCTGGTCTTGCCCTCTGTCTAGAAAAAGTATCAAGGTGGATGGAAGAGTCATTCTTGAAACTCAATGGATCAAAAACTGAACTAATGCTCCTAGGGAACAAAGAAAATACAAATCTTGGGCTACTTTGGCCCAGCTCCTTTGGTCCTGCCCCTACTCCCAAACATCAAATTAAAAGCCTGGGTGTCTGGCTAAACCAGAACCTTGATTTCAAGGAACAAGGGAAAAAAGTAGCTGCTAGCTGCTACGGGATCCTACGAATGATACGTAAAGTGCTCCCATTACTCCCTTTTCCTGCAAGAAGAGTCTTAGTTCAGGCTCTTATTTTGTCACGCCTTGACTATGCCAATGCTCTTTATCTTGGAGCCCCTGGCTCCTCGATTCGAAAGCTACAAATTGTTCAAAATTGCGCTGCGCGCATGCTCTTGAACATCCCAAAGCGGTCCTCCGCTAAACCAGCTTTGGCATCTTTACATTGGCTCCCCATCCGTGAGCGCATAGAGTTTAAGGCCCTATGCATCGCCCACATGTCACTCGCAGGGATGGGATCCCAGGTTATTCAGTCCCTCATCCATCGATACCGTCCTAACAGAGCCCTCAGGTCAGAAACTAAACATCTACTGTCAACCCCAAGAATAACGAGAGCACGAAGTGGCGGTCGCCTCTTTTCGTATAATGTGGCTAAGATCTGGAATAGCTTGCCCCCGCAGATCCGTGATCAACCTAACTACCTCATTTTCCGTAAGCAGATTAAAACATTACTCTTCCCTAAATGATTAGCTTTCAGTTTAATGTGTTAGCAGGCAACAGCGCGGGGATGCCCATGGGTAACCAGGCGCTCTACAAATTCTGTTTTCATTTCATTTCATTTCATTCATTCATTCATTTCATTCATTCATTTAGGTCTTTAATGAATTGAGTGTACCTGAATGTGCTCATGCTTATGGTATCCCATACAATTCATCACCTACAGTGTTACGTGCATACCTGCACCTACTTTCCTAGTGATTGAATGCGCCTGAATAGGCGGATGCCCATGTTGATACATGCCCTGCATTACCTACAGTGTTACCTGTTTTAAGACGCATGTTGCTAATGTCTTTTCGCCTATATGAAGGTTTAGTGCCCTGATGCACTTGAATGAATTCCTCATGTTTTTACAGTGAAATGAATTTGTTGCTGCACTGAGATTATCTGCCTTATCTACTGCTCTAACCTGATTTAGATAAAGAGTCTTGTTTTACATCTCAGCCTGGCGTGGTGTCTCTTCATTGTGTGCACATTACTGAGTCAGTGTGAGTGTGTGCTGCACAACTGCTTAACACATTGCCTTCGGGTGCCTTCCTGCCTCGCGCCAAGCTACCGTGTCGGAATCGGTGACCCCGGTTCTAACACACTTGTAACAGGGCAGATGGGAAATCTGTCACATTTTTGATGCAGAACATACCAGGTTTTTTTTAAACTTGTTTTTCTTGGCATTTTTCGTGTATGACAAGCTTTCAACATATATCACAAAGCTCCGCATCCAGCTGAGTGCCATTAGTTAACATACTTTAACAACAACTGAACATTTAAACAACAGGTCAGTGCTGGAGGTAGGTCCACATGTGCAGATATACCTGACAGATGTCTTATAGAATCATAATTTGTAACAGTTATCTTAGTTTCTATGCGCAGGTTTCACAGTGAACTATTCTACTGGGGGAGTCAAAACAATCAGCGCAGGAGGACTAGCAGGCGCATCTGTCCCATCCACCCCAGCATTGTCGGTGGGGCCGAACTCGTGAGTGTGTATCGCTTCCCTGTTTCGAAACCAGGCCAGCATAGGCTCCCAAATATCTTTGGGCCTGGAGGTAATAGGCATTAATTCACAGAATAGTGAAAGTTGGGTGTGACAAAAGGTGATATCCTTCAACCAGCTTTGACTGTTGGGGCTGTGGCTGATCCCCAATGCATGGCCACTCTACGTTTCGCCAGCAGCAGTAACATGGCAAGTAATCGGCGGGAGCCCGGTGGTGCATCTTTTAAATATCCCAGTATGCCTAGTAAGGGTGTGGGTTCGAATGGCGTTCCCAAAATATCCCCAATAGTGATGAAAATGGCAGCCCAGTAGTTCTGGGCAATGCCAGACCATGTGTAGGAAAGTTGCGGGCGAGGCTTTACATCTCCAGTAGCCGGGGTCAGGCCTAATCCCCATTCAGTACAACTGCGAAGGGGTGCGATAGAAGCAATATAAGAATTTGAAGTGGATCAACCTTAACTTATAGTTAGGAGACAACTTACGCAGTTGGCCACAGCAGTATTTCCATTGCTCCTCTGTGATCGGAGGACTTAGCTCTTCATTCCAGCCCGCTAGCGCTTTGGGTATGGCCACCGGGTGTGTGTTTTGCATGGTGTTGTACAGTCGTGTGATGAGTTTACGCTGTGAAGAACATGTCAGAATTTTCTCCAGAGCGAGTAACATGGGTGGAGTTTGGGGAAAGACTCATGCCTATGTCTGCACTCTGCTCGAAGATGATATAGAAAGGATTCAGCGAATTTAGGCTTTACCCCCTCTTTCTCAGCCGGAGGAGGCCTGAAATTATCCGCTGGATTTAGGTCAGCAAATGTATGGAGGCCTAAGTGTTGTGCCAGAGTCGCTCCGCCCTTATCTCCTAAGGGGGGAGATGTGGGTAAAGGCCAACTTCATGGAAGGGGCATATAAATAATCAAGTTTGGCTCTGTGTTTTAAGCCCTCCCAGCTCCACCGTAGTGTCTCTACTGTGTCGATCTCTTCTCGGGGGCGTCTGTACGGATGGTACACCACTACCGAGAGTGGAGTTGGTGCAACTCTGTCTATCTCCACAGCTACATGAGGCTGAAAAGGTACCGGATGGATCCAATAGTGCAGGAACTGGGCTTGTGCACAGTAAGCGTAGAGCTGTAGGTCCGGGGCACCTAAGCCGCCCTGCGTTAGCGGGAGAGTTAACAGTTCCCATGATAGACGAGCCTGCTTGCCTGCCCACACCAGGGCCACCATTAGGGAACGCAGGGTTCTGAAGAAGGCCTGCGTGAGAATAAGAGGTAAGTTCACAAACAAATATAGAAATTTTGGTAGCACCACCATCTTGGCAATCGCCCTGCCAGGGAAAGCGGCAGTCGGGCCCAGGTTTGCACCTTTTTTTCCAGCCAGACGACGGCTTTGCCGTAGTTTTCTCTCCAAAGCTCCTGCATATCTCTAGACAGCCAGATGCCCAGGTATCGGACAGGACCGTCAGCTCATATGAGGGGAAAGTCCAGTGGGAAAGGCATAGTGTTGTTAGTTAGAGGAAAGAGGACTGACTTTGCCCATTTTATATGTATACCAGGCAGTCCGCCAAATTTAAGGAGCTCACGTAAAACCGGATTAAGATTATCTGCTGGATTATTGATATATAGGGTGATGTCATCTGCATATAGTGATATTATTAGCCCTCTGGAAGTAAAGCCCAGTCCTCTAGCAGCGTGATGTTGCCTGAGCCGCGCTGCCAGGGGCTCCATGGCTATGGCAAATAGTAACGGAGACAGGGGGCAGCCCTGCCTTGTTCCTCTGGTAATGGCCCAAGGAGCCGAGAGTAGGCCGTTTAACCTGAGTCTAGCAGTCGGGAGGGTATACAGCAGTTTTATCTGGTTTACAAACAATGGGCTAAACCCCAGCCTAAGTAGGATAGTGAATAGAAAGGCCCATTCCTGCGAGTCAAAAGCTTTGGTAGCATTTAACAGGGCCGCCAAAGCTTTATAATGGGGGTCCAGATAATGTAAAAAGGCAAACAAAGTACGGAGATTGTGAGCCAAGGACCTCCCCGGTATGAATCCGGATTGGTTGGGACGCGCAATCAGGGGAAGCAGAGGTTGCACCCTGGTGGCCAACAGCTTTGCGTATATTTTTGTGTCGGTATTAATCAGTGATAGCGGTCTGTAGGAGTCCATTTTGTTTGCGGGTTTACCAGGTTTAAGAAGAGATAGCACAATGGCTCCTCTCATTGTGGGTGGGAGGATACCCGACTCCTGCGCTTCTTAATAAAGCAATAACAATTGGGGCGCTAACTGTTCAGCATAGCATTTGTAAAAGGCCGCCGTAAGCCCATCAGAGCCAGGTGCCTTGCTCGAAGGTAGACTATTTATTACTTGAACAATGTCTTCTTTCGTAAAGGGCTCATCCTGAAAAGCTCTATGTGCTCTACCCAGTCAGAGCAGTTCGAGGGAGTCCAAGTATGTCTGGAGCTCATCCGGTGTTGTGCATAGAGTGGGCGTGTACAGTGAAGTGTAGAAGTTGGTAAACTGTGACATGATTTCCTGAGACCCACGTACCAATTTGTGATTGGCACCGATTATTTTTGCAATGTAAGTGTCCTTGCTAGGTGGGCGCAGGAGGTTAGCTAGTGTCCTACCTGGTCTGTCGCCTTCCCCATATTTCCGGGCCTGAGTGTATTTCCCTAAGAATTTATCTTCTCTCTGCGCCTCTTCTTCATACTCGGAGATTTTAGATCTAATGTTGCCCAATAATCTGGGATCTTCTGAATCAAAGTACTGTAACTCAAGGCCCCTGATTTCTGTCTCAAGCTTCTCCATGGAGCCTCTGATAGACTTTAACACCCCAGCCTGCCTGGCTATGCATTTACTGCGTATTACAGCCTTGAAGGCCTCCCAAAGTGTAGCCTGGGTTGTGACAGATCCTGTGTTTGTGTCAAAATAGTCAGTTATGTCTCCTCTTATTTCCTCGCGGAACACTGCATCTGTTAGGGCGTGTGCGGGTAGCCGCCAGCTAAACATACGTTTGGGGCCGTCCGGCAGACTTAAGCAGAGCATTACAGGCGCATGATCTGATAATGTTCTAGGTAGATGCTTCACATCTGTGGGCCAGGCCGCGATGTCCCGGGACACCAGCCAAAAGTCTAAACGTGACCAGGCGTTGTGCTGAGATGTAATGCAAGTCCCTTCCAATTGGTCCGGGTGCCTCTTCCTCCAGATATCTATCAGATTACCCTCTAGGACAATTGCGTTTAGCGCTGCGGTTGCCTTAGGATGCAACCTACGGGTGCCCCCCTTTCGGTCTAGATCGTCATTCATTAGTGCATTAAAGTCACCACCCCATATTATGGTTTCGTTGCCCACTTGAACGATCTTAGCCCATAATGTGCGAAAGAATTCAGGTGTGTCCACGTTCGGCCCATAAACTGCCACTAGAGTGACACTCACATTTCCCAGCCTCCCAGACAGAATGATGTATCTACCCTCTGGGTCCAAAAGTGATTCGTTAGTGGTCCATCCCAGTCCCTTTCTAAGCAATATCGTTACCCCTCTGGCGTAATTTGAATAGATAGAGGAGTAGATTGAGCCCCATCTTTTGTTGTGTAGTTTGACTGCGAGGTGGTGTTCAAATGAGTCTCTTGAAGGAAGCAAATGTCGACACTATGCCTAGCTAGATATGAGTGTAGAAGTCTAGTCTTGCAGTAATTATTCAGCCCCCTGATATTCCATGTTAGTACATTATAAGAGGTCATTGTGGATCATGGTGTTAAATGGGATTGCAGATAAGTGAGTGGGCCGCAATAGGGCGCCTAAGGACCAACTCTCAACAATACCCGTATGCCGTCCAGCAGCATGTGTCTTGGTCCTGAATAGTGAGATACATTCCACATTGTTGGACCTGGCCCTTTTGGCAGGTTCACCCCTGAACTTTTTGCCTGTCTCTTAGCCTTTTCCCTGTGTAGTGTTGGTGATTTTAGGCCTCTAGGCACTTTAGCACTGCGTCCCAGTGTAAAGTGCGTGCGCTCTGTGTTACATTTGTAAGGTTGGCCTGCCCTCCCATAGGAATGCATTGAGGGTCTGTGTGCCAGTGGTAATTCCTGGTATGAGAGGAGCAGTGTGGTCAAGTTTAGTATGGGTGAATTCGTGAGAATAAATGCTGCGCAATGGTGTGCGCAGATTTATTATGGCTGGTGTGGAAGTGCCACTTTTAGAAGTTGGCATGTATGTGGGCTCTGTGCCTGCATGCCTGATGTGGATTGCATGTCTGGCTTTGTGAGTGACAGGTGCTGGATGGTGTGGGGAATTCCAGGAGCCAGGGCGAGTCCGCCCAGTGGTGAATAGAGAGATCTCCAGGCAGATGGGTGGGAGGAGTGCACCTGGGACCTGAATAGGGCTGTGCCTTCCCTCCACAATGCTGGCTCCACCCCCTGTGGTGCGTCTGATGTCCCTAGCCTGTCCTGTGAAAGGAGAGAGGAGCTGAGCAAAACAAAGTGCTCCAAAGCTCCCCCAAACCAGTTGCATCTGGTTTTCCCTAAACCCTATGCTGTAAGACAAAGGGATTTTGTGTATAAAAGGAGGGGCTGTGACCCCAGAAAGATGTTCTTGTTTTTGACTCGAATCTGCCAGGGCGTGCTGCTGCTGGGGGCCCAGGGGGCTGCCAGGAGGGCTTGCCTCCATGGGCCCTGCCTTGCCCCCTGGACCTCAAAGACCTATTTGTTGGACCCTAGGGCTCTTCTTATCCCCCAGGATCTTCAGGACTGTTCTGGCAGTCTTCTGCGCCCTGTGAGCGCTTTTTAAATTCCTGAGCCTGGAAGCTTTGTGGCTGCAGCTAGCGCCTCGTGAGCGCTACCTTTGAATCACTCCCCGCAGGGAGAGAGCGTCGCGCTGCTGAGAGAGAGAGAGGGAATCCCCAGCGTAGGGATTCCCCCATTATGCCTCCGATGCGGGTGCCCACCCCGCGGATACTTTCATTCATGGCGGGAGCCCACCCCGCTCTATATTGTAAATTAGGAGGGAGCCTACCCCTCGTTGTGCCTGCTGAGAAATCACCGCTGCGGCCCTGTTCGGCCGAAACCGGAAGTCAGGCACTCCTGCCAGTGACGGGGGCAGGGCCTGTAGCCGAGCCGGAAGTCGGCGCGGAGCTCCGTCAGCCTGGGAGAGCCCCGAGAGGAGATCGGGGCCGGAGAAGTGAGGGATATCCCCGGAGGTTGGCGCGAACCTACGCGGGGCTCCCATGAGCGAGGGAGAGCCCCGCAGGCGCCAGGAGGAGAGGAGCGGAGTCCCCAGAGAGCAGCCCGGTGAGTCGAGAAGGGCTGGGGGGCTCCGTGGGTGCTATTGTTGGTGCCTGATTAAGGCACAGTGCCAAGTGCAACATTACAAGCGGCCCCGTCTGGCAGTGGGTCGCTCCCACGTTTGGGGGCATGATTGTTTCAGAGCCTTGATGGCTCCAACACTTTGTATATTTATTTACAGAGCCCCGTGCGGCTCCAACGTTTTACATACTTATTTACCGGACCAGAGGGGCACGTGTTCTTTCCCCGTGTTGTGCCCCAGAGAGGGAGTGAATGATGGCCCTTTGTAAGAGAGGGCTCAGAGGGGCCCATGCTTTTATTATTTAGGGGGCCTATGGTTGGTAAAAGGGCCAGAGGGGCCCGTGATCCTTTTTCAGTGCCACAGTGTTTGGGGGCATTGTTTGCTACAGAGCCCCGTGTGGCTCCAACGTTTTGCCTAATTACCCTCAGAGCCCCGTGTGGCTCCAACGTCTGGCATACTTGTTCTACGGGCTATTGAGGGCCCATGCCGCATTCTAAGCATTCCCAGCTGCCCAGCAAGTAGTGGGCAGCTGCACTGTTTAGGTTCTCCATCCCTTCACAGCTGCGCAGCACTTAGTGCCAGCTGCTACGTTTAGGTTTGCGCAATGGCGCACTTGGATTCAGCTGCTAGGCAGCGCGCCCTGACTTTTGGACATAGGGCATTTTGTGCCCCTTTTTGAGATGGTCAGTTGACCAGGGGGACTGTTAGGTTTGTAGGGCGCCAGGCCCTAATGTGATTTATGCCTCCGCTATGGTTTCTACTGTGAGGTTATGTGCTAATGTGATTTGTGTCCTAATAGGGGGTGCTAGGAAATGTGATGCCTTTACTATGATTTACGCACCCTGTTTATACCTCTAATGTACTTTCATGATTATGAGGCTTTGCATAATGTGTTATGCTTGTGAGGTTATTATTCTCTAATGCGTTTAGACTCATGAGATGTGTGCATAATGTGTTTATGCTGGTGAGGTTGGCGTATAAGGTATTTTGCGCCCAATGTGATACTGTGCATAATGTGGTTTATGTTACAGGCTGATGCTGAGTACAGTGGTCACCAGTGATTACTGGTTGTACGTTTATGATATGTTCTACATTTATTATTTTTACTAAGTGATGGTTCTGACAGTGGCCCACGTGGCCCTGTCAGGTGTACATAATCCCCTGTAAATATGACCTAGTGCCAGGTGGCACGATGTATATTATGTGAGTACTATTCTAATGTGTTTTATGATAATACAAAGGCTATTTTTTATATATAACCTTGTGTGGAGTTCCTTTTTGTAGGGTGCCTAGTATGTTGTTGCTGTGTGTGTGTTGCGCAAACGCTTTACACATTGCCTCCGGGATAGGCCTGACTGCTCGTGCCAAGCTACCAAGGGGGTGAGCAGGGGTTATCTTGGGTGTGTAACTCTCTTGCCCTGACTAGAGTGGTGGTTTCTGCTTGGCTTTGGCGCAAGCCTTAGCCAACCAGAAATCCCATTTCTAACACACATCAAAAGCACTGACTGTTACATTTGATCTACTCTTCTCAACACCGACCCTTTTCATAACTTGAACAAACCCAACTACCCCCCCACCCACACCAACCTCCCAATCAGGTTGTGCATAGTACCCACCCCCTTTAAACAACCCCAAAAATAGCCCCAAGACTTTTGCAAGGAGGCAAGAAAAGGGAGCTCTCCCTGGGGGCATGACTTGATCGGCATACACCCCTGTACAGAACCAGGGAGGCCGCTTTAAATACGTGTGCCAACCACCAAATATTAACCTATAGGGCATGCAGTGCGACCCCAAATACCTATATAAACCAGACCTCTAGATACATTAACAGTTATAACAGTGGTTACACAGTTAGATCATGAAGCCATAACATTCTGTAACGTCCGATAAAGCAACAGTTTGTCCCACCATACTATTCTATATCACTTAGTCTGGTGACCGAGGGGCAATCAGCAGACCCCGTTCCCAACTTTCTCTTCTTACCCCCAATATGTTTCGCAAATTTCATTGCTGATTTGGCGTCAGTAAAATAATGTGACGAGCCCTCAAATGACACCTTCAACTTTGCAGGATATAATAGCGCATACTGAACTTCCGCCTGCCGAAGAATCTTTTTTACCAGCACAAACTTACGCCTGGCAGCCTGGACCGAGGGGGTTAAGTCTGGGAACATAGAGATGTTGTTACCCTTAAAGTTAATGTTGCCTCTTTCCCTAGCGAGCCGCTGAATAGTGTTCCTTTCCCGGTAGTTCAGCATGCGCACCAATATGGGACGTGGCGTTGAACCCACTGGAGGTCTGGGGCCCAACGTGCGGTGAGCTCTTTCGACAATAAACATTGCTGAAAGTTCCAAACCAAATAACTCACGCAGCAGCTCCTCAATGAAGGTTTCCATTTTAACTATGGCAGTAGTTTCGGGAATGCCCGTAATGCGAAGATTGTTTCTTCGCGACCGGGTTTCCAAATCATCATTCTTGGCCCTAATAATATAGAGTACCTTATCCATTTGAAGTAGCTGCTCTTTTGTGTCCACTGGAATTCGTGCATTTCAGTGAATTGGTTGTCCAGCTGGTCCAGTCGAGTCTCGTGGACGTCCTCTTGCTTTTTCACTTGGTCAAGACGGGAGGTGAGGATATCCAGTTTGGTGTCTATGGATTTTAGGCTGGACTTCATGTCAAGGAGTAAAGCACGGAGATCGTCCTCCCCGCCCACCGCCCCATCTCGTGGACCGGATTCCGCGTCTGTGTCCACTTCATTTTCAGCTTGCCTACTTTGGAGTTTGCTCTCAAATGGGACTTTGGATTGCTTGGTGTTGTGCTTACCCATCCTTCCTCGTTTGATGGGTAAAGAATCTGGCACACAGTAGCAGTATTACAATACATGACTCAGATAGTTGACCATATAAATCTTGCAATGAGGGAATGCAATAGATGTGCAGTGCAACTGAGTATTTCAGCTGGCGAGAGATGAACAATCCGGAGCAGGTCGTGTCGCATGCAGGCAGAGGGACCCCACACTGACTTATTGACCGCAATTGAGTATGGTGAGATATAACATCAACAGTCCGGCCGGGTGCTCACACCTCCACACCAGGACTCGGCCGCCTCCGCAGGGGCCTGGAGAAGCACCAGGCGGTGAGCAACAAGCCAGACACAAGCACACCCAACCAATGCGGTGCAGGTCGGGCCTCAGCACACCATATGGTTCCGCTGTAGATCCTAACTCCAATTCTCAAATGCTGGCAGATACAGCTGACTCCTATAACCAGCCCGGTATTCTATTGTTGGGCCCACCTGGCAGCAGCATCTCCGATTCAAACTGGTGCTACTGAGGGCCCATCAGCGTCTCTACCCAATGTCCTCAGCCAGGCGACTTCCTAGTATATGATTTTACTCTGTATGCACTGCAGCATCTGGTCCCCGCCACCTATGTTTCAGGGGGCCGCGGGGGGGACGACGACTCACCAGCCTCCTGGCCACAGCACCCTCGGATGGACGTGGTTCACGACTCCTCAGTCATCCAGCTGACGCACCCACGGCAACAGGGAAGGCGAGGCGACGGCGGCGAAGGGCCACGGCAGCACAGCGTCCAGGATGGGACGGCCGCTGCGCAGAGGTCGGCACAGGCTTTTCACCGCTCCAGGTCAAGATGGCGGCCGGAGCCCCACCCAGCTCGCCTAGGTGTCGTCGCACCTTGCCAGCGGCTCTCCACACTCAGACCACCGAGGACCCAGCACCGCATCAGCTATCCTCCGGGAGCACTTTCACCCGGCCTCGACCACCGCAAGCTGGAGCACGAGACACAGCGTCACAGAACAGAGTACAGACCCGGCACCGGGGCCCGGTAAGCAGCGCGTCCCGCTCCATCACCAATGGGGTTATTCTCGCTTTATGAGGGGCAAGCGTGGGTGTCCACAGTGCTCTAGGTCGGCCACAAGTACCATCTGGCAGTCCAACCCGGATTAGTCCCACAGCGGAAGCGCCGCCCGGAACCCCGCTACTCGGCCCCAGCTCCGCACCTCGTCCTGACCGGCCACGGCCGTCCTCACCGGTTTTTGGGTGCAAGCGGAGTGTCAGAAGGGCCACGCTGCCGCCGACACTCGTTGCCGATGTTTCAAAGTCTCATTTGGTGTTTGGTAATGCAGGATGTTACACAGATTTTAATTGCGGCCGACAGAGCCCTCTCAGTGAGCGGCCATCTTGCTCCAGAACATACCAGTTAAACTATAAATGAGGCACATTTTGCTGATGGAATATTTTTTACTGATGGATTGTGCCCTCAAAAATAATTCCAACCTGCCCTTTCATCAAGTGGTTCATGAGACTCACACTCCTGTGATGCACGTAAACAGTTTTGGGCATGCTCATTTCTATAATAAACATGTTGTCTTCACACATCAGTGTTTTAAATTATACTATGTATTTTATATAAGACATCTGGGCAAGTGTATGACAACACTATCTTAAAAAGGTGGTGTAGGCATTGACATATACAAAGGTTTTTATTTAACTTTAATTCGTAAAGTCGTGCAAGTGTGATAGCAGATATGTACAAATGCTTGGCTTGGGCTACAAGTATACACCGTATGTGGAACATTGCTGTCAACACTATTTAGGTGGGAAAAAAAACCAAAATGTGCCCGAGTTTCATTATCCCAGACATGATAGTTCTTAAAAAGTATGACAGAACAGAAATACACCATTTTCCAAGTGCATGAAAGCATATCAAACTTGTAATGAATTGGCCAAAATGTATGTCAGATTTGTGACTTAGGACTTAATTTAGAGGTTGGCAGATGGGTTACTCCATCACAAAAATGACGGATATCCGGTCTGCCGTATTACAAGTGCCATTGGCTATAATGCACTTATAAAATAGCGGACTGGATATCTGTCACATTTGTGATGGAGTTACCCATCTGCCAAACTCTAAATCAGCCCCTTAGACTCTAAGTTAGACTTTAACAGGCAGCTTACATCATCACAAACCTGATGAACATCCTGTGTGCCTTAGTACAAGTACATTAACTGATATATCCCATGATTTGGAATTGTGTAGTTGGGTAGTTTCTCACAAAAGTGACATATATTTTATTTGCCTCATTTCAAGTGATATATAACATAATCCAATCAAGCAGACTGATTATCCATGACAGTTGTGATGGATCAACCGATCTTCCATAATCACAATGAGGCCCTTTATGATTTCCTAATGTGTGCCCTTTATTTATTAAGATTATTATGGTAAACTGCCTTATGTCTGGCCCTCTTTGATGTGTGTACCATTTGCTATTGGCCTCTGTAGTATGTATCTAATGTATGTGTATATGTGCTTTCAGCAAGCAAGGGACACACAGGACAGACTTTGCGGGGTAAGCTTGAGAGCCACTGGGAGTCGGAAGGTGCAGCCACTGGTACTGAGAGACCCAGAGGCAATGAGAGTGATGGGACAGGCCAGGAGGCCACAACAACACCAGCATCTGAGGGCTCTAACTCAGACCAGCCTTTCGTGGTGATGGACAAAACAACATAGGCATTCACATCTTCACCTCTGTTCCCCACATTAAAACATCAGCACCCAGCCCATAAAGGAGCTGGGGTTTCCTTTGTCCCAGGCACCTCTCCTCCTGACCCCATCCCACCAGGACTGGTGTAAAAGGAGGTACTTGAATTTCTAAAAACCTTTCTGTGAGGCAGATGGCATTTGTGCATGCTGTCCAGAGTATCAGTCAGCAACTCACACAAGTGATTAACAAGCTGGATGACATCCGCTCCTCCCTGTCTTCCTTACAGAGAGGTTCTCTCACTCCTAGTGCCTCAGCTGACACCAATGCTTCCAATACACCTGCCTCTATTCCTCTTTCTGACCCCATTCCAACCCAGTACCCCATTATGCCACCTGCCACCTGACTGCATTCAAAGCCCTGACACCATTCCACAGTCCACCCAAACTTTTCCTTCAGACCCAATTCCTCCACCACCTGCCACCATTACACCTCTCCCAACAACAACATACCCCTAAACATTTGCATAAAACCCAAACAATCTTATACCCCATACACTCGCGGTTCCTGGTGCCATTGGTCCCCATAACCATTTAGCTCTACCCCACCTAAGAAAAAATACTAAAAACCCCACATGACCCATAAATAGGTGCCCAGGCATCCATCTGTTCCTGGAGGGTGTACCGTCCCATGAGAAAGAGACTACAGAGATGTGAAGGCAAGATCACAGCATGGAGCCACATAAAGACTATGATAGTAGACTATTTTTTAATACCCAATCCCAGACTTTACTGTTCTTGCTTGTCTTTTTAAAAAAAAATTGTTATACCCAGAGGATGAACATTTGTGTTGCCCTTTAGTCTCTATAAACATTTATAATTCAACCTTTTGCGTCTGTTGTTTACTTGGGAATACAATTTGTTTTGGCAAATGTTATTATGTTTGCTATATGTGATTGCATATTACAATATGTTGCACAGGTTAACTATTTACTTCCATTCCCAGGTGTTGTGATTTCCTACCTGTTGCTTTGTAAGAGATGTAGTTAATTCCTTTTCCCATGTGTCTTGCGGTAGTGTTGTTTTGAGGGCCACGCGTATGTGGCAGTCAGAATGATAGCGTGTCTGACTACATTTAACTTAATTTTTTGTCATTACATTTAAGAATACATTCAGATTATTGGGGCTCACATGCAGTCCATGCCACACATTATGTACGCCTATACCTAGGTTTTACTTGCAAATGTTAAACTTTTTTATTCCAGAAATGCTGTAGATTTTCTGCCAAATGTTCTGAGGATTTGTAAGTAGGTAACAGACATTTGTTAAAGTGCATACGTTCATCTGACAGGTATCTTGGCGCTATAAACCCTTATGGGTTCCAACCCTGCGGTTGTCTCGCTCAGTGGCTTAACCATCGCCCCTGCATCCCCTGCAATGCGGGGGGGCCCTCACATCCAGGGGGCCCCCTCCGGCACTGTGCAAGTATGGGCGTGAGAGCTCCTGACTGAGTCTTGAGCCTGGAGGCCCACCTCCATGTACTTTGCAGGGGGGCTCCCTCAAGTTTCGTTACGCCACTGGCCTCACTTCTGCATCAGTATACTCAGAGTGAACTATGTATGGCATTACCAACTATTTCAGAAAGAGCCAGGTTTTCAGGTTCTTCCTAAAACCGGAAAGACTCGCACTGGCTCTAAGGGGAGCTGGAAGTGTATTCCACAGTTGGGCAGCCTTTACCTGGAATGTTCTCCCTCCTAACCTAACTCTCCTGAATTTCGGGACACAGACCTTACTGGCAGAGGCAGAACGTACATTTTTCTGAGGTCTGTAGCATCTAAAGTGACTTTGCAATGCCAGTGGGCCTGTCTTGTTTAGGACCTTATAGACCACGACCATAGATTTAAAAAGTATCTCTCTGTGGCTGGAAGCCAATGTAGTTCTATTATGTGCTATAGGATGAATCATATCTGGATTTGTTCAGAGCAAGCTTTGCAGCTATTGTTTGTACTCGATGTAGCCTTTTTATCAGGTACTCCAGAGCCTCCAGGAGAAGTGCACTACAGTCATCGATTCTACTTAGGATCATTCTCTGGACTACTAGCTTTGTTGCTGGATGGGGCAGGAGTGGAAAAGGTTTCCTGAGATTCCGGAGAAGACCGAAACAGGTACTTGCCGTTTCCATGGTTGTTTATCAACATCATATATTCCTAAACCACGCACTACCTAGGCTCCTTTAAGGTTATCTGTACAAATCCAAGGCCAAAAGCACTTTGGGAGTCAGTTTGGCTCTTTGGAGGGTGAACAACACAAACACTCTGTCTTTACTCCATTGAATTTCAAGGAGTTCTTTTTCAGCCAGCTTGCCATCTTATTCAGGCATCTGTGCAGCACTTCTACAGGAGTGTGATTATTTAAGGCCAGAATTAACTGCGTATCATCTGCATAATTTACTAACGAGATCCCATGAGATCTAATAAGAATCAGCAGCAATCATAGATATATCTTGAAGAGTATGGGGCTCAGCTCAGACCCCTGTGGTACCCCATGATATTTTCTCTTATATTCTGAGCGGGAGTGAGATTGCTTGGGATCTGTTTGTCAGGTAGGAATCAATCCACTCCCGTAATGTCCCTTCAACTCCTATCTCCTTCAGACTAAGGATTAGTGTGTGGTGGGTAATCGTGTCAAACACAGCTGACAGATCTAATAATGTCAGAAAGATCTAATAATGTCAGAACTGCTGTTTGGCCTCTATCCACCATCATCCTCAGCTCATCTAAGGCCAAAATAAGTGCTGATTCTGTGCCGTGAGCTGGCCTGAAACCAATTTGTTCCATCTCCAGGATGTTATGATTTTCCAAATTACATGCAAGTTTTTACTGATGTATTGCTCCATTATTTTTATTGTACAGGGAATTTGTGAGATTGGACGATAATTGCTGGGGTCATTTCTATCTGCTGTTGGCTTCTTTAATAATGGGGTGACTAAGACCTTCTTCCAGGCTTGAGGTACTCTGCCTGTCCTTCGGGATTGGCTATAAATTCTTAATAAGCATGGAAGTAACTCTTCTGCCTTTTCTTTCCACATCTTCTATGGGATAGGGTCTAATAGGGAGCCCTAGGAGATTGTCAGGGCCAATGATCTAAATTCTAAATTCCTCCTCCTCCTCTATTCCTTCAGTTTCTTCTAATTTAGTGGACCCCCATGCAGTTAGTATCTCTCTGGCACCTTCCTCCTCTGTGCGTGGATCTAACTACATGGAGTCTGTATTTATGTTTTGTAGAATAAGCTACATTATTTTATTGAAGAACTGCCTGCGAAAGCTAAATGGCTTGCTTCGTACAGTCAGGGTTTGCTAAGTCCCTTACTAGGCCAAACATTTTCCTTGACTTATTTGTTGCTTCTGTGATGGTTTTCAATGGAAATTTTCTTTAGCTTTCCTGATTTCATTTTTGTAATGTTTCACTGCGTTTTTCAATGGCAGCTTAACCAGTTCTATTTAGGCCCTCCTGTCTCTATTTCTGTCAGACAAAGCTACTATCAGAAGTACTGTGTGCTCAATAAGAATAAATGTCCCATAGTACTGAGCTACAACCAAAGAACACAACTTAGTACTGTACCACAGAAGTGTGGTTCTCGAATACTGTGATTAAACAATATTGTGCTTGAGGCTGTTTCCATCAAGGTGCAGTTTTGCGTCTTGCGCCATTTTATGTTCCCTAACTAGGGCTACTATTTCACTCCATGTCAACCTGATACCAAGTTTTCAACCCTTTCCTTTTACAAATCAATATGTTGCGATCTATTCCCCAAATTGCTCACATTGTAGGCATATGGGGAATACAATTCATAAAATGCAAGGATTTATGAAAAGAAAGACTAAACAGTGTTAGAAAATGGGTTGCTGGTTTAGGTGGGATTAAACACTACTCAAGCAACAGCTACAGTCCTTGTCAGGGTGAACCACAAAAATAATTAAAGTAACCTGTGCTTAACACTGTGGTTTTAGCATCTAAGCAGCACTTAAACAATAATAAAGTGGAAACACAACACAAGAAAAATCGCACACTAATTAAAAAAAAAAAATAGAGGAAATTGTAATAAATTATTTGACAACAAAACAAAAAAAGACAATCAGTAGAATGGGAGTTATGAATCATTAAAGTTAGAACTGAAATAGCGCCTAAAAGATCTAAAAGATCAAAGCGCCAACTGTGGACCGGGGCAAAGTCAAAAGTTATGGCTGACAACGACGGAGTGCGGTTCGGATACATGAAGTGGATTAGGCCCGGTCTCCGCTTACCTTCAGAATTAGAGGAATTTTTAAAGAAAAATGTCTGAGAAGGTAACATTTAGCAGAGCAAGGCAGCCGGCAGTGTCCGAGGAGGAGGCGTTATCGCTGGGGAGCCGCTGGTTAAAGTTGCGGTGAAGATTTCTATGCTCATCCTTTTTTTGTACAATTTCCAGGCTCTTTAGTCCTGCTCCTATGGTGACCCTCCACTCATGTTCAAATTTGTGTTCTCCAGACTCAATATTCATCCCTCCTCACCTGCATTTTTACCCCATGTAGTTTTGTCCCATGTTTGTTGGATTGCTGCAGTGGACAGTCCCTATGTCAGCGGCCCCTCTGCGGTACGCCCTGGTTCCTGTTCCCGGCAGTAGCCACAACCCTCAATTGAGTTTGATGCCCCAGTTTCCATTCTAAGCCTAGGTAAGCTCAAGATGGCCCTAGTATATCCTCAGCACCCAGTAAGCCTACCTTTCCTATTTATTTCACCTGTGGGATCTCAGCTAAACAGGAAGCTTCACAGCCCTACTCATATGTTCCGATGCCTTGTACCCATTCAAGGTGATGTCAGGACTACTCAATCTCCCAGGGTGGCAGGTCCATCGCAAGAGCTCATTTTCAAAGCGCATTTTGCACTAGCCATACCATTTCAATTAAAGAACTTCTAAAAGATTTTGAATAGCTTTTACTAATTTAAGCAACTAACTGTTCTAATCTGTTATTAATCACTGTCATTCTCAGGTGACCTCATAACATCAGCTAAGCAAAAATTCCTTATATTTTAAGGCTTATCAAATTGGAGAGCCAAAAGGTTAATGGCGACCTTACATTGATCTCATATTAGATTGGTATAGTTGGCCATAAGCACCTTCATTTTGTGGACTCCTACTTTCACAATCTGAGACATTGAAATATGAATCTATAGCAGACGTCTTCTGAATAGGTGCTTCAAAAGGAGGACATGCTTCTCTCTCGTGTTAACTCTTTTTCCTTGACCTTCGGGCTTCCAATAAAAAACACATGGGTGGCTCGAACTCCATCCCCCGATGTTGCAAACCTAACCAAATATAAAATCCAGACCAGGCCACACGTTTCTGAGCAAAATTTGTCTGCACCTGTCCAACAAAATGTTGAACGAGGTTATGCAGTCTTAATTTCAAAAGTCTCAAGATCGGTCTCATAAACTCCCACTCAATGGCCAAACACACCTTAGAGATCCATTGTTTTATTAACGAGGACAGATGCTTCTTGAGGTGACTGAGGCAAGATTTTCAACGAATGGACCTACTCCACTCAATTAGCTACATCCACTACAGCACTAAAACATTGTTTCCAAAATATTGTGCATTTCTCATAAGACATTCCATGACATTGATCCACAGTTAATCCTAATGTGTCTAAAGCACTGTAAACTGGCTGGCACTTTGATCATCTGATGGCTATCTATTTGCCATTTGTTATATCCAATGAGTGACCGTGTGAGTATGAGTGAGTCAGGGTGAGTGAGACTAATAGTGAAACCAAAGGAGTAAGAGTAAGTGAGTGAGACTGAAGGAGTGAGAGTAAGAGTGACTGCAAGAGAGAGAGAGTGAATGTGAATAAATGAGTATGATTGAGTTTGAGGGAGTGAGAGAGAAGATGGCTGAGTGAGTGTGAATGAGTGTGAGTGAGAATGAGTGAGAGTGGTTGGATGACTGTGAGTGAGTGTAACTGTGAGTGAGAGTGAGTGAGTCAGGGTGAGTGAAAACAGATGAAACTGAGAATGAGTGAGTGAGAGTAAGAGTGAGTTCAAGTAACTGTGAGGTATTGAGAAATTATGAGAGTAAGAGTGAGTGCAACTGAGAGTGAATGAGTTTGAATCAATGAGTGAGACTAAGTGAGACTAAGACTGAATGAGTAGGTGAGAGTAAGATTGAGGATGAGTGAGGGAGCATGAGTGAGTGACAGCAAGTCAGTGATGATGAATCTGAGAATGACTGAGAGAAGAATGAGAGAATGAAAATGAATGAGAATGAGTGAGTGAGAGTGAGTGCGAGTAAGTGGTAATCCATGTCAGTGAGTGAATGTAAGTAAGTATGAATGAGAGAAATGTGTTGTTATGCTTGCGAACCTGCTGGTGGCCCTGGCATACAAAAGATTAATATTGATTTACCAAGGCACCCATGAGAAAATGCTAGTGCTGGCATATTAGACGTAATTCTTGGCATGACAAGCACCCAAGGCAAAAGACTGGGACTGGCATAATGGAGCAAATTCTTGTCATATTGGACTCCTGTGGAATAATGCTTGGCCTGGCATACAAGAGGACATTTTTGGCTGATGGACCACCAATGGCAATAAGCTGACATTGGCACATTAGAGGCAGTTCTTGGCATATGGGAGGGCACCGATGCCTCATGGGAGTAGGAACCCATGACAACATGCTGACTCTGACATACTAGAGGTAATTTTTATTAAATAGGTCACCCAGGGAGTATGGATGTCATCAATGTAAAAAGATCTGGAACTTGGGTATGGTATGTAATTTGTAGAGGTGGGTGAAACTCACAGAGTTTTACTCTGCGGAATTCCGCAGAATTACATGAAAACTCTGCGTGATTCCGTGGAGTTCCACCCACCCCTAGCTGAGAGTTGGTCAGGGAACGGACACTGTAGATGTCTCTGGAATCAAGCCAACAGAGGCAGCACGAGAGTGAAGGGGCTCTGCCACCCACCACACTCTCCTAGTTGAGTACATTTTGCCTAAAATTTGCCACATGATGCTGTCTAGGGAACCCGGTTTTCTCCTCAGGATGCAGCAATTCACTGGATTTTAGTTCCGTGCAGTGTCTGGGGGACGCCTGTGAAGAGGCATCTACTAAACAAGGAGCAAAAACCAGGAGAGATTTGAGCAAAGTGGTGGATTAATTGCAGAAGGGACCAGCATGGCGAGACAACCTCTGGAGGATGAGTGTGAGAAGCATGGGAGGGAGGCAGGCTGAGTTTGGTCTGCCAGCTCCGAGTCTGCACCGGGCAACTTCTGCCCACACCTCCTCCTGTGCATGGACAGTCCTGGACCAGTAGCTGCAGGTAGGTGATGAGCAGACGTTGTGCTCCCCTGCTGCCCTGGGTGTCCTGCACCGATGACTGTTGGCATTAGAGCTTTGAAACTCACATCTCTGGAGTTGCACGTCAGGCTGATAACAGTCCTTGTCAGCCTCACTAGTTACCCCGGAGGGCGCTGCCTCCTCTGCCACACGAACAGCCCACCATGAATCTACATTCGTCCTAAGGTACAGTTGGAGACATCTCTCCTTGCTTTGGCAGCCGACCTCTCTGTCTTTCACCCTACCCACCATGTATGAGCACTTCCTCAAACCAGCTTCCCTATGTTTTCCAAAAAGCCCCCCAAATTTTCCAACCCCATAAAAATAGAGGGGCACCTCTGCTGCTCCCTCTCTATTTGTAATCGTTATGGCGTAGCACCCTGGTCTGTTATGGTATATGCTACACACATTAGCGAATCAAGAGATGAGTTTAAGATACACTCCTCATTAAAATGCTGCATCAATGAGTAAATAATTGAGTACACGCTTGTAGCCCTTTCAACACTACAACTTTGCTTTAAGATGTTACTGCACAGCATGATAGAATATAGAATTAACTTACAGTTTCGATTCCAGGAATTGCACACCCAGACGTGACGCCGCTTCTGTTGACTACATAACATTATCCTATTTATTTTTACCTTGATATAAAATGTGTTTTTTATAGATATGTGGGCGGGTTTGAAAACTGCTTGCTTTGTTGTTAAATATATAAATAGTGTCGCATGATGGCATGGTGCTTTTTGCCCCTGGGCCCTGGAGGCATGGCAGGCTCGGATTGGTGGAAAGTCTAACATCATCATGACTCAGTCAGGACTTGAGTTTTGCCAGGTATGACATGAAAAAGAAGCTTCAGCAGTTGTAGGAATAATACCAAAACAAGCACATGTTGAAAATGGAAGAGTCTGATAAACAAACACCAATAGACAGGCAATGCAGGAATGAATATTTCACATTAGGGGTGCCAGTAAACTCTGCCACATGGCGGCTGGCAGAGTTTTTGCCGAACTCCGTGGTCCAAGTACAAAGTGGGCAAAACTCCACAAACTCTGCTGACGGAGCGATGTTTACTGGCCTCCCCTAGTCATTTGTGGTGTATGGGTGCCCCAGTGGCATATGGGGACATCCATGACAAAATGTTAGCCCTGACATAGTAGAGGTAATTTTTAGATTGCGAGTCTACCATGTTATATGAATTCACCCAGTGGCAAAATTCTGGCACTCCATACCATCAGGGGCACCCATGACAAAATGCAGTCACTGGCCAATTGGGGTCAGTTTGCTGAATTGGGTACAATTTTAGCACATTTGTTTATAAAAAAAAAAAGGGTGGGTTGACTTCCATGGAGCATCAGGCTTCATTGGCTTGATACAACATGAAAGGGCTTGAATATTTAATCACAGCTCTTTCTGCCTTTGGATTTTAAGCACATTTATGCGAAAATTGTACTTTAAAATGTACTATTTGACCAATTTTTTCACATTTTTCTAGGGGGTGGAATCCCCACCCCAAGCCCTGATAGAAGAAGTCAAAGTTGTTTGGTGGAATTCAGAGCAATCACTTTCATAGATCACCTGCCACCATTGCAAGACAGTTGTTCTAAACAGCATGATACCTACAGCTACATGCTCCCCACTGACATTGACACCTTTATAACCCCAAACATTTCCTGAAAACAGGCAATATAAACCTGATCACCCACAACAGGTTTAACTAGAGAAGACCTGGGAAGTAGAATGATCAACATTCTGGGCTCACCATTGAGAGCATGCTTAAGAAAACAACCAAATCTCTCAGCCTTTTCAATGGACCCTGTTCAGTGGCGGCCGCTCCATTAGAGTGGAGGAGAACCGCCCACCTGCCACCAGCAACAAATTAAACAATAATGTATGTATTGATGTAGCGCAATTTTCGCTCTTTCATTTGTTGGGGTGCATTAAAATCAGGAGTAGTGTCCGCACCCGCATATATTCCTTTGTCGTATTAACCTGGGACAGTAGAACGTGAACTGTATTAACGTGAATAGTGGTGTAGTAGGGACATTTTCATATAAACATGGAGAAATTAACGTTGAATTCATACGTGTTTAGCTGAAAACATTAAGGTGCCGAAATTGTTTATGCTGCTGACAATTACTCACATATTTGGTGTGCTAATGTAATGTGTTAATAAAGAAGTGCTCAGTAAAAGATGTTAATTTATATGTAATTTCGTAAGACGTGTGTGCTAGTTCTTATGTTGGCCAACTTCTGTAGGCCTGAAATGCATTTCCCCTGGAAGCTCTCGCATTAGATTTAATAGTTGAATTTCATGTGCATGTTGGATTTGTTCTTTCTCACGTTTCTGTTGCTGGTGGAAGAATCATCCTTGTCAGTTAGAATAATGTCTTTGTTTTAGGAGTTAGACTTAGGGAGAAGAGGATACATTGAGCGCTGATACTGATAATGGAGAACTGTTGTACTTTCTCATCGGAGCAAGCCTGGGAATCAAGGTCATCTCGCCAAAGCTTGGGAGCATCCCTGCCTAATGGAAAGTTACCTACGAGGAGGTGGCCTGACTGGATGGCGTGATTTTGCAAAGGATCATGGGATACTACCTGTGGTATTGATGTATCGTAACTAGGGAAAGTGTATGGGAATTCTGCCTTGCCTTTAGGGCGAGAGCATCTTAGAATGAGCTCTGTAGCTTCATCCTACTTGACCCTACTGATGTGAAGAGACTTCTTAGAAAGACTTCACAAGCTGACACCTTAACTGATCTTGCCTTGGGAAATGCTATATAGGGATGTCACGTTAGTGCTAGTGTATGGACAGACTAATGCTTTATACCCATGAACTTACAATGAAGGGGAATTTAGATGTTTGCTCAATAATCTTCTGTATCCTGATTTTGAAACTAATTATGTCTTAATTTCATCTGTAGGTTTGGCTTTGTATTAGTTCCGATTTATTTTTACACCTCAGTTTGAGGTGCCTGTATGTCCAATTATTTTTGGCTTTGTAACAAACCCCCTAAACTCAATTGGGAGTCTGTGATTCTTAAGAGTCATAGTAATCTGGAATTTAAATGTTTGATCTGCTAAGTATTTCTTTCCCCCCTACGCTTTCATCCTGATAAAAAGTCCCATCGATCTGAGGTTCTAGAGCGGATCTAGAACATGGAACCCATTCCATCAGTTTTATTTTAATCCCCTGGAACCACCCCCAGGACTTTGACGAGTCTTTAGGGTGGGTACAGGGAATGACACTGCTGGTGGGGGAGTGGTGGGCACTCCCTTCACTGTGCATGGAGGTTTGGCCGGCTGTCTCAGGCCGGCCAAACCCTCATGCGCAGTGAAGCTCTCTCCAGCCCCAGCTGCATTGATGGGGCTGGAGAGAGATGGCACAGGCTCCCAGTCTGCCTGGGAGCACAAGTTTCCGGCGCTCAGGCCAATCCTGAGACGGCGGCGGCTTTAAGGTACGTTTTTTTTCTTCCTTTCAAACCTCTTTCTCTTTTATTTTCTGGTGGGGGAGCATACAATGCTTCACCTGGCCAGTACTTAGTTTCCCCATCCCTCCTCTAATCCCCACAACTCCCACTCCAACCCCAACCCACACAGAAGTTGCAGCATTGATTTAGCATCTGCTTAGACTTAGAGTAGAAGGTAAATGTATGTGTTGAACTCCACGGAATTAGGTATTCTGAGTGGTGTTCAACTGGTAAAGCCTGCGACTCGTGGTTATTCCCCATTCCATTGGGTTTAACTCCTAAATGTGTGGTACTAGCACAGTGTTACCACACAGTAACACAAATTCCGCAAGCACAGTTTATATCTTGTTAGTACCGTGCAACTCATTATCAAAGCGTACGACCTAAATCCAAAGAGAAAAGGGCCTCCTGACTGAAGACCTGCAATGATTCCCACATTTTGACGGAGTTTACAAAAGGGTTCCTTCTTGCTGGCACTGCCAAGTGGCAGGAACATGACTTGCCAGCACTAAGATAAACATCTAAATAAATAACCACATTTATTAACAACATTTTGCAATCACAATTTCTCAAGAAATATTGATTTTTTTCCATTTTGTGAACTTTTTTTGATCTGGGCAGGTCCAAACCATTGTAAATCTAGTGACATGAACAAGCTCCACATCGATGAATGTTAAAAGATGGTTGATGTTGGTTGCACATCGCCAACGGAGGGTCAACTTGAAGAAAACACACAGAACCCCTCCTGAGGGACTGATGTCATGAGTATTCTGTGGGTGGAAATATGCTGGTACAGTAGGACTTTAAATCCTATAGAGGTATATCACACCAGGCTTTTTGAGTATAGGGGCGGGCCATGGTACTAGGAATGTCAAAGACTGGAGAGGGATCAAGTCACTTGTTATGTTTTATATTGGGAATATGACAAAAAGGTTTTGGTTTGGGGCATCATAACATCAGATATGTTTTCATAGCCAGTGGGTGACCTTATCTCAGGTGTGACACACTAAGTCAGTTCTAGCACATAGCATAGTGTCCATACTTATGCTGGTAAAAAGGAAACAATAACTACCAGAAATCAAAATGCTGTTAGCTAAATAAGCCAGGAATGCCTGAAGTTTTCACACCTGACATGGAGCCACTTGCCAGCTAGGATTTTTTAATCAGGATCATGGCATGAAACCAGAGTATTATACAAGAATATCACGTTTTTAATATTGTCCTGCCAAAATATTGTCACAAAAATATCAACTTCTATAATGTTATGAAGGTAAGTGCATACAGGTAAGTAGAGATTTACTATTCTTACTTCCACATCTACGTATCTTGAAAATATATGTCACCAAGGTTCATAAATGCAGACTTAAATATAGTAAACCTATGCTTACCTATATAAACTTACTTTTATGACATTTAGGTCCTCGATATTTTTGCCACAATATTATGGTCACACGCTAATCTGTAATTAATATTCAGGTGGAATACGTTATAAGTCATTTTACAAACAGAATAGAATTTTTAACAAAATAATCATAGTACTATTCTTGGTACTTACTATTAAAAATGAAAGTAACTGACTTTACCACAAGTCTATTTACATTTTTCTGATTTGAAAACTGGAAAAATATTTCTCCACATATCATATAACACATAAAATGTGTGAAATCTCCTTGGTCCTTAATTTTTCTTGGCCAAATACCAATTTTTCCGCCTCTCTATTACATAAGTAATAGAAATGGTTCAAACAGGTTTGCACTGTTTTTATGCAGTAGTGCAAAGTGGCTCCGGGTACTTTTTCGATATAGGGATGATCATGTGACACCAATTGGTTTTGAACCAGGGGTTGCCTTGACACCATACATGTTTTGGACTGGGTGTGGGTCGTAAAAGTGCATGTTTTCATTGGGATTAATTGTGACAAGTAACTTTTAGATTGGCGTGTGGAGATGTGACATCAGGACCAATATTACACAGTGGATGCGCTGTCCACCTTTAACTTGGTGCACCAGACGCTGACCAGGACACTGTGTTGTATTACAGTGAAGCCCCTACTCTCAGTGTAGGCATGAACTTGCGCTCTTCCTAAAACCTCAGAACAACGCAATATAGAAAAGCGGACCGGCTGTTTGTAGCCGCTAGCCTGTCTTTCACAGAGCAGACATCAACCCAAGTGCGCAATGATCTCCCTGTAGGTGGGTGTAGTGACTGATTGCACCCACCTGCACGGGGATGCCTCGGAGTCACGTGGACTTCCATGTCCCTCTCACAAGGGGCACTATCGGGGTGCGCACTATCTGTGCACTATCTGTCTGTGTCACTCAGTCAGTGCACCTCCTGACAGCATCTTTGCCTTTGCGCCCTCGTCTCTAACATGGGTGCAAAGGCCACAACGCATGCAAATGAAGGCATGCCCCCCCCTTTTGGAATCACCCACACACACATTTAGTGGCGGTGCAATTTAAATACAGAAGGGGCCCCATAAATGCTGTTGCTCCTTCTATTATAACAATGTGCCCCTGGTGCACCAAAAGTAGGCTCACATGCCTGTTGGAACTCCCTTGTACCGAATGGGGTGCAGATACTTAGGTGGCCCCTTTTGCCATATCCATTCCTGTGATGGCAATGTCACAGGTGCACAAAGTTGATAGAGCTTTCATTTATTTGAACATGGGTGTGGTGCCATGAAAATGAGAAAATCCCTTTGCCTATGCACTTGCTTCATATTAATGATGCAGGGGCTAAAAAAGCTCCTAAGAGGTGCCCTAACTTTGTGCCACATGAAAAAGGGTGCCAGAGAAGGCATTTTTTTGGAAGGGGCATAAAGGATACAGAGGACACTCCTGGCACACTCTTGTTGGTGGTTGCAGCGGTGGCGAGGACTGGGAAAGTCTTGCCCACTGGTGTGTTACCACACCCTTTGATAAATTAATCTAGGGTTCTGCTTGTTATGGGAGCTAGACACTTAGGGGCTCATTACGATGCTGGGCGGATCGCCACCGCCGGCCCGGCAGTGGCGATCCGCCCACCATCGAAAGGTGATTTACCCACTGCCATATTAGGATGGCGGTGGGAATCACTATTGTTCCGTGGCGGTCGGAAACACCGACCGCCACGGTTCCGCAAGGCGGTCCTTTTCCGCCCGCCTTGCGGAACCCGGAACCAGGCAATCATTGCGGCGGTGCCGTGCAGGCACCGCTGTAATGATTATAATGGCCCTGTCCGCCTGTCTTTTTGCGGCGGATTCTCCGCCGCAGAAAGGCATGTGGAGACTGGCTTTGGGGGCCCGTTGCGGGCCCCCTGGGGGGGAGGTCAGCTGTGCACTGGGGGGGTACCCATGGTACCCCCCTCCATTTCCATGCACAAGGTGGCAGGCACCGCACGGTGCCTGCCACATTGTGCAGGGAAATGCACAACATGGCCATTTCACATTGTGGCAGGTGCTGCAGCCAGCAGCACCCGCCGCAATGTTAAATCGCCAGATGCGACCGCCGCGGTCGCATCATTATCAGGGTGGCGGGACCGCCGCATGGCAGGCGGGTGGTCCCGTTGCCGCTAGGATGGCGGGCGGACTAAAGTCCGCCCGCCATCCTAATCAGCCCCTAAGTTTCTGGGACCTAAGGTTTGCACCTGAGAGCTGTGCATCCCCACCCTTTTGATAAATTGTTCCAGAATTATATATTGGTGTATGCCCAACAAGAAGCACTATGCTGTACCGGAGCAGGCTTTGAGTGTCTAAAAAGGCAGGGTTATGGCGGTGAAATGAGAGAAGTGCACATTTTCGGCTCAGAATTTTGAGTATTTTGGTCATCAATTGAAGTATGAAGACATAAAACGTAAGTCAAACCTACTCCGAGCAACAGCTAATTACATCCTGAGTAAAAAGATCAAGTGAGATTGTTCCCCGTGTTGTGTGAGCATTGCTCTTGCTTTGTGGAGGGATTTTCTGTCCTTACAGAACCAACGAAAGAACTATTATGGTAGGAGCCAAATTTCCAATGGGGTATTCATTGAAGTGATTTACGCATGTTATTATGGAGATCCTTGCCTTGAACCCCTGTAATGAAGGCCATTTGTGTGTTGTTACAGTACATGCGACAGCTGTGAGAATGACTGCTCTGCTCGTCCAACAAGTGACTAGCAGGGCACATACTCCGGTGTTGGTGTCTTGTTGTTTGAGCTATTCTGAGTGATATTACGGTATCTTTGAGAGGAAGGCCTTCACCTGTGTTTGAGCGGTTGAGCAATTTATGGTGTATTTGTGGGGCGTATCTGAAACTAGAAGAAGCAGACTCCAAGCCAAGGTAAGAAAGATTGGTAACTCTTTGTTATGAAGACACCATCCAACTTTCAAAACAAGACTGACACTCACAGAATGTTCTCCTCAAATCTACTTGAGACATACAGTGTAAACGGAGTAACATTTTGCTGCAGAACGTACATATGTCACACACCTCCTTTCCCTAAAAAAAACACAATAATGAACACAAGTAATGTATACCAAGCAATATGGATATTAACTGATTGTATACAAAGATATCAAAAGAATTTAGTTCTATTGTGTATAAGTCAAAAGCTAAAAGTCTGAAAAAAGGGCATGATTTAAGGTTGAACAGGCAGCCTGCCATCCGTCAGGGTGCAAGGGGACATTGCATCTGCCACTCTGACTGACTATCGCCCACCATGTGGAGAGATCACAGCGGCCCTGTAAAAATCGTTGTGCCTTAACATGAGCCACCACCATTGCAGCTCTTGTGAAGCCACAGAAAGTTTGTTGAGCGGCCACCATGTTTTAGGTAGCCACTCACCAAACTATTTTGTTTTTCAAAAACAAACTCCCAATGCAGAAATGTGTTTTTAAAACAAAATACTAATGACCCTGACACCCAGTGGGCAGTATTTGTTTTTTCTGTTTCAGACTGCCAGGCCATCTTGTTGGTCGTGAACTGACAATAATCCACTCAAAATAGGTCAGGTGGTTTGATGTACCTACACCCATGGCCCCAGCTCTGTTGGTCCACGGGTGTACGGTTTCCAGTGGTGGCACCAGTGGGAACATCACAATCGGAAACATGACAGTCTGCTCAACTCTAAGGGCCTCATCTACCAAAAAATGATGCAGCACGGCGTGCAAGCCATTTTACTGCACTGAGCTGTGTCATTTTAAAAGCACAGGGATGCGTTGTGTTAACAACAATACAACGCGTCTGTGTGCTTTTCCCGGTGCTGGTGCACAATTGGCTGCCATGGGCTAGTGCAGGCACCCTTGCGTCATGTTGCAAGGGTGCCAGCATTGCGGGATGGTTGTTTTTGTGCAGGAAGGGCCACATAAATAAATAAAAGCATTTCTCCTCATTGCGACACTCCTGCATAGGATTCTGATGCATTCCCAGCTTTACAAAACTTTGTAAATCTGGGAATGTGTCAGGTTCCATGAATGTTGCACGGGTACACCGACAACAACACCCATGGCATGCCCCTTTTATGCAGAGTAATGCGTGAAAGGGGCCCATACTTACAAGGCCACAAAAAGTCACGCAGGGTAACTTTACATGGCCTTGTAAATATGGGCAGGCACACTGCGCCGCCGGTGTGTCAAAATAAGTGACGCACCGGTGGCGCAATGGCCTTGTAAATGAGGCTCTAAATACGGCGGGTAGACTGTTAGTTTGGCAAGCACAGTACAGTGTCAATTTAGTCTTTTAACTAGGCAGCCATTCATCTCAAAGCTCAGGGTCTTAATAACCCTGACAGACAGTCCCCCATCCCACCAGGGGGTAGGAGCATCTGCCCTATTTAGAGATCAGGATCTCTGTGCTTTGAAGAGAGCAGCCACTGCTTCCTTCGCAGCACTGAAGGTCTGCTGAGGGTGCCATGTTTAAAGTGCCCGCTCAGCACACATTCCTGTTTAGAAAAAACAAACTCCCAAAGTGGGGCATCCCTCAGTAGGGTGGGAAGGTGACTTTGACCTGGCAGCCACATGCCAGACAGGATGTCAGCTCAGAAATGTACACCGGCAAAGCCAGCAGAGGCTTCAATGCAGTAAACGTGGTCCTTCCCTCGACTCCAAGTAGAGCAGAGAAACCACGAATTTGGCAGGGTGGCAACACTATTGATATATGGCCATGCTGTGTCTCCACCACACTCTAAATAAGACCCACAGTCTTCTACATTGGCAGGTCTGTGTTACAGACCTTTAATATTTCTACTTCATCCTACTCATTTCTGCTTCGGATGATTTACACTTCAAACCGCCCAAGCCTGCTCAGCCTCCTTTATTACCTGTCCCCCAATATACTTAGGAAGGCAATTTACATTCCAAATGCAACCATCTTCAATTTTTACACCATTCCTGGATAATATAATAACTTTGAGCCACTCTGCTGTGCCTCCAGGAATTCTGACTTTAACCAAATCACCCACTACTGCCTTTATTACTTCAACAGTCTTACGGTTGTCAAATATCAGATAAACCACACCTTTGACACATCCTTTTTAACTTTCTGCTCATAATCTCTTTCACTTCATTTTGTTCTATTTCAACCACTTGCATGCTAACATTGTTCTTGCTCTCTTTCTTTATCTCCTATATCTCTTCCATCCTTTTTGCTACCTTTAACAGTTCATTTGAGAAAGGATCATTTCCAGCCATAACTCCTCGCATGCTCTTTCCCTGTTGCATTAGAGCAACATTGATCTCTAATCCTCTCTTCAACTTGGTTGCAAAAACTTGCACGAGGATGCAAGTCTGTGTAATTAATTAACATATGCCTCCACAGATTCACTTTGTTTTGTAATCTCATACCAAAATGGCATCTCTATAGTATGCTGCTTACTCCTGGTGAATAGTGAATGTCTAATTTCTATACAGATTACAAATTCATTTAAACCTGTTGCTTATTTTAATTTTAATTAATTCTAGCAAATTGCCAAAAATGTCGACCTTCTGCTCCTAAACAGGTCGCTAACAATGGCAAATGTCTTCCTGCTCCCATAGTTGCACAACTGACTTGCATAATGGTAAAACATCTGTTTCTTTTTCTCCATTTCATTACTGGTTCCCCAGCAATCTTCAAGCAAAGTAGAGTGCTGTCACATTCTGAATGCCTAAGTGATCAAAGATGAATAATGAAAATGTAATATCAAATGATGTTACAACTACACAAACACAGAGATACAGAACAATTCAAAATCACCAGTATACGATCTGTTACCCATAATTCCAGTTTATTCTCTGGTATTCGATCCAACACCAAAAGTCCAAAGCATTTCAGAATTCAAATTTGAAAATTTAAAGGACAGAGAGTAGTCTTTATAAATATATATAGATACGAGTGAACACAACTTTTAACAATGCCAATTATCCCAAGATTTATCATAGGTTTGTTTTAATGCCCAGTCAGCCATTATTCTTCACACCACAGTGAAAATGTGCAACAAACTGAGTCACAATTTTAACTTCCATAAAGCTCATTTAGATTCCTAGGATTTGTAAGCATCTTCGCAATAAGAATCATCTGATGAAAGGCTGAAGTCAAGCACTTTTGAAAAGTGTGCAATTTATTTCAAACACATATCGCATACAGCTGACATAGTCAATCTCCTCAAATCTGGCAAAGTTAGCCGCCGTCGACATAGTCCCTCATCGCATCTCGTGCTGGGTCATGCGTTCCTAAAGGAAGAACATATCTGGTGTTCTCTACAGCTCTGTGTGTGTCCATTTGCATAGAACCGGATTCCAACAGAACGTTAATGTTGAGTTAAATACTTTTCTTTACAGATGTCCTGCGCACTTCCCTTCTGCTTCCACGATTTAACAAAGGCCGGATCAGGCAAAAGAACACACAGGCCAACCCACAGTCTCTTGAAAGGTCTAGGACGGACCTTTGTCCACTTATTCTCTGTCTATCCGCAACCTTGTTCCTCGCCAAGGACACTCTCCCCTGGTCAAACAATATAGTTGACAAAAATATTGTGTCAAAAATATTGTTTACCACAATTTTGTGCTCCTGTACTTATAATGGTGAGTACCAAAATATTGGAAAAAATATTGTTGACACTAATGTAGTCGAAAAATATAGAAAAATATAGATTTTTTAATGTAGAGTTTAGAGTAGTGAATGTATAAGGGGCTTATTTACAAGCCCCTTGCGCCGCCTGTGCGTCACGATTTGTGACGCACCAGTGGCGCAACCTGCTGCCCATATTTACAAGGACAGGTAAAGCCACCCTGCGTGGCTTTTCGTGTCCTTGTAAATATGGCCGTTTACACGCAACACTTTGTGTGAAAGGGCATGCCATGGGTGTTGCTGTGGGTGTTCCCATGCAACACTCATGGCTTATGCCGTACTTCCAGATTTACGAGAAATCGTAAAACTGAAAATGTGTCAGAATGCTACGCGCGTTGGGAGTGACAACGAGGAGAAATGTTTTCATTTCTCGTTTTTTTCCTCTTTCTATGCGTGCTGCATTCTGCAGCACACATAGGAAGAGGAAATCACCTCTTGTGATTTTTTTTTGCAGCAAGGTGTACCTTCCTGCACAAAAACAATCATCCTCGTGACGCAGGTACCCTTGCACCATGGTGCAAGAGTGCCTGCGTGGGTGCATGGCAGCTAATTGTGCGCCTGCGCAGGGGAGAGCAAAGGGATCCGTCATATCGATGTAGATATGACGCATCCCTTTGCTTCGAAATTAACGCAGCGCGGCGCCGCCAAATGTCTTATGGCACTTGTCTTCGTTAATTCCTTGTAATAAAGCCCTAAATATTTTAATATATAAATTTAATATAATGTACATTTAGTAAATTCCACTAATATTTAAATATATACTTATATAAATAAACAAACAGGTATAAATGTGTTTGTATTTTTATATATATCTGTGTATATATATATATGTGTGTGTGTGTGTATTCACTGTAAAAACCAAAGGTTACAGGGATGTTGTAATTAGGAAATAGAATGATAAAAACCTTAGAAATTCACTGAAAAAAACAAAGGTTACAGGGATGTTATGGTTAGGCTCAGATTTCACTTGTGCAAGACCATAGAAATTCAGCAGTGATAGTTACCTGAGCTAACCATAACTTACGCCCCCACAATGCACTGCTTATGATCTCACATATAACATCACTCATGACATGGTCAGTGACATCACTCATGACATCTTAAATGACATCACTGATGGCATCACTGATGACATCATCATCCAGTGAGTGTAAGTATTTTCTAAGAGTTTATAATTTTTAAATATACATACAAAGGTACTACAAAAGCTAAATTAGTATACTAGGTGTACAACTAATGAGTGAAAATATTTCTAACATATATTGTGTAAGTGTATAACTGTGTATCTGTGTGAGTGGGTACAGGTAGGTTTGTGGATGTGTGAGTGGCTGTATGTGTGTATAAGTGGGTGTGTAAGTAGCTGTACGGGTGAGTGAGTGGCTTTGTTAGTGGCCGTATTGGTGAGTAAGTGGGTGTGTCAGTGGCTGTATGGATGAGTGAGTGGCAGTATGGGTAGGTGAGTGGGTGTGTGAGTAACTGTATGGGTGAGTGAGTGGGTATCTGAATGGCTGTATGAGTAAGTGAGTGGGTGTGTAAGTGGCTCTATGAGTAAGTGAGTGGCTGTTTGGTTAAGTGAGTTGGTGTGTGAGTATGTGAGCTGTATTAGAGAGTGTTTCTCCATGTGAATGGCTGTATGGGTGAGAGAGTGGATGTGGGAGTGCTTGTATGGATGTGTGAATGGGTTTGTAAGTGGGTGTGTGGGTGTGTGAGTGACTGTTTAAGTGCTTGTATAGGTGAGTGAGTAGCTGTATTTAGAGGCTGTATGGGTGAGTGAGTGGGCGTGTGAGTGGCTGTATAGGTGAATAAGTGGGTGTGTGAGTAGTTGTAGGGGTAAGTGTGTGGCTGCGTGAGTGGCTGTATAGTTGAGTGCCTGGTTGTATGAGTAGCTGTATGGGGGAGTGAGTGGTTGTGTGAGTGGCTGTTTGAGTGAGTGGGTGTGTGAGTGCCTGTATAGGTGAGTGAGTGGATGTGTGAGTGGCTCTATGGTTAAGTGAGTGGGTGTGTGAGTTCTTTTATGGGTCTGTGAATGGGTATGTGAGTGGTTGTGTGAGTATGTGAGTGGGTGTATAGGAGGTTGTATAGGGGTGCGAATGGGTATGTGAGTGGGTGTGTGGATGATGTCATCAGTGATGTAATTTGAGATGTCATCAGTGATGTTATTAGTGATGTCACTGACCATGTCATGAATAATGTAATATGTGAGTTCATAAGCAGTGCATTGAGGGGGCGTAAGTTATATTTAGCTCAGGTAACTATAACTGCTGAATTTCTATGGTTTTGTATGAGTGAAATCTGAGCCTAACTATAATGTCCTTGTTACCTTTGCTATCTTCACTGAATTTCTACATTATTTAAAATTCTATTTCCTAGCTATAAGGACCTTGTAACTTTTTCTTTTTTTCTGTGAATTTCAACATGTTTTTAAATTTGATTTCCTAACTCTAACCTGTAACTTTTGAGAGTGGGTGGGTGAGTGGCTGTACAGGTAGGTTTGTGGATGTGTGAGTCTCTGAAGGGATGGGTGAGTGTCTGAGTGGGTCTGTGAATGGTTGTTTGAGTCTCAGAGTGGGTCTGTGAGTGGGTCCATAAGTGTCTGAGTGAGTTTTGGAGTGGGTGTGTGAGTCTCTTAGTGGATCTGTGAGTGGGTACCTGAGTCTCTGAGTGGGTCTGTGAATGGGAACACAAGTGTTTGAGTGGGTCTGTGAGTGGGTGGATGAGAGTCTGAGTTGGTCTGCCAGATCATGTGAGAGTCTCTTAGTGGTGCTAGGAGTGAGTGCATAAGTCTCTGAGTGGGTCTGTGAGTGGGTGTGTGAGTCTCTGAGTGGGTCTGTGAGTGGGTGCACGAGTGGGTGTGTGAGTCTCTGAGTGGTCTGTGAGTGTGTGAGTCTCTCAGTGGTTCTGCTTGTTCTGCCCATTATTTTGCCTCTTCCAGCTAGCTCCTGACCTTAATTCTACCTCTCTCTGCTCATTTTTTACTTTTATTCTCCCTCTTGCTACTCGTTTCTGACCTCTATTATGCATCTTGCTTCTCATTTCTGACCTCTATTTTGCCTCTTTCTGCTGTTCCTGACCCCTATTCTGCCGCTTTCTGCTCATTGCTGACCTTTATTTTGCCTCTTTCTGCTCGTTGCTGAACTTTATTTTACCTCTTTCTGCTAATTTTTTACCTCTATTTTGCCTCTTTCTGCTGTTTCTGACCCCTGTTCTGCCTCTTTCTGCTCATTGCTGACCTTCATTTTGCCTCTTTCTGCTCGTTGCTGACCTTTATTTTACCTCTTTCTGCTCATTTCCCAGCTTTATTTTGCCTCTTGATGCTGGTTTCTGAACTCTATTCTGACTCTCTGCTCCCTTCTGACCTATATCTTGTCTCTTACTGCTCGTTTCTGACCTTTATTCTGCCTCTTGCTGCTCATTTCTGACCTCTATTCTGCCTCTTTCTGCTCATTTCTGATCTCTATTTTGACTCTTTGTGCCCCCTCCTTTTTTTATAAATGCCCCTGGGACCTGGCCCACCCGGGGGGCTGTATTCAAAACAAGCGCCAGAGCCCCTGCTTGGTTTTTATTTAATTTTTGCTGCGGATTCGCAGCTACTTCGTGTTTTCGCGGCAAAAATTTTTAAGTGATTTTTGCCCACCAGTAGGTAATATATAATGTAACACAATTAATAAAAGTGATTATTTTACAATATATACTTTTTTTTACTTCTTTAAGTTTATTTCTGTGAGAAATTGGGTTACTTGTTGAGAGGCATGACACTCTACTCAAGCAGCAACCACAATGCTTGTCAGGGTGAGGCACAAGCAAACCCCAAATTAACCAGTGTGCAATCCTCTGGTAGCTTGTCACAGAACAGTCAGGCTTAATTTAGAGGAAATGTGTAAAGTATTTATGCAGCACTTCAAACACTAATTAAGTTAAAACACAACACAAGAAAAATCCTACACCAATTTAGTAAAATAGAGCATAATATAATAAATACATCAAGACCAAAATGGCAAAAATCCAATCAATAGACCCGGAGATATGCAATTTTAAATATTTAAGTGAAAATAGCGCCAAAAAGCTCGAAGTGCCACTCGCAGCTATCTGGTCATGCAAGACCAGTAGAAAATCACAAGTTCAGGCCGACCACAATGGAGCGTGGGTCGAGTACATGGATCAGGTTAGTGCTGCTGAAAAATTACCTTCTCAGTCCAGCGCAAAGAGTCCCGTTCGTGGTGGAAGGGCCTGCAAGGAGCAGGGAAGTGTAATTGACGGTCGTCGTTGTAGCGTGAAGAGCAGGCCAATCGTTGCGTACGGTTGTCTGTGTAGCGCGAAGATTCTGTTGTGGTCACGGACGGTCGTGTTGGACCTTTGCGGTGGCGCTTCGTTTGAGCGGTCGATGCTGGAACGTGAATGGTCAGGCTGACAAAACTTTGCTTTGGCCGACAGTGCGAGCAACAAGACTTTGGCACCAATGGGCCTGTTCGCAGTTGTGAAGAGGCCAAACACTTCAATTCAGCTCCACTGAGGTGACACCAAGGGTCCAGGGCTTGAGGGGCACACTTGGGGGTCAAGGGATTACTCCAGCTGACTCTAGGTGCTGGCTCCTATGGTTCAGAGCCTGTTATGTCCCTGTGGCTCTGAACAGTCGGTCAGGAGACCAGCCCTTGGAGTCACTTTGGGAGTCCTGGGTTCAGAGGCAGGTCCACTCCCTCTGACTCAGGCAGAAGGGTAGCAGGGCAGCAATCCAGCAAGGCATCAGTCCAGAAGAATGGTAGTCCTTTCAGCAGCACAGCAGTCCTTCTTACTGGCAGAGTCTCCACAGGTCCAGAGGTGTCCTGAAGAGGTGCCTTCTTTGAAGTGGGAGAAGCTTCTAGTGGTTTCCCTTTGAAGTGCACAGGTTTCCTGCCTTCCCTGTCCTGGCTTCAGACTAACTACAGGGGTATGCAGCTCTTTGTGTGGAGGCAGGACACAGCCTATTCAAGTGTATGTAGGGCTGTGCCCAGCTCCGCCCTCCAATCCTGCCAGTGATGGCCCATCCAGACAAATCTAAGCCTTCTATTGTGTGTGGCTGTCTAGTAGGAATACACAAATTGCAACTGCCAGCTACAACCAGTCAAGTGACCCAGAGACAGGCTGCAGGCACTAAATGGCTAAGGCAGGAAAATGCCAACTTTCTAAAAGTGTCATTTTTAAAACTGTAATATAAAATCCGTCTTCACCAAAAGAAGGGATTTTTCAATACAATCCCAAAGACACCAAACATGAACTGGTTACCTGTTGCCATTTGGAATTACAGCTTTTTAAATGTAATCCAGTAAATCCAATGTTATCCTATGGGAGAGGTAGGCCTCGCAGTAGTGAAAAACAAATTTAAGAGTTTTTCACTACCAGGACACGTAAAACATAAAAGTAATGTTCCATTTTTATTTTTTTTTTAAATACACTGAACAGTGCTGTCTGGACTGTCCAGGGCCTAGCCTAAGTGGACCGTATATGTATTAAAAAAGGTCTGCGCATGGAAAAAGGTTTATTTTGCCAGGTCGAAATTGCATTTTACAACTGCACACACAGGTTGTGATGACAGACCTGAGACAGGTTTAAAGGGCTACTTAAGTGGGTGGCACAATCAGTGCTGCAGGCCCACTAGTAGCATTTAATTTACAGGCCCTGGGCACAGGTAGTGCCACTTTAATAGGGACTTACAAGTAAATTAAATATGCCAATTGGGTATAAGCCAATTGTGCCAGGTTTTAAGTAGGAGTGGCATACTTTTAGCCAATCCGCATTATTCTTTAATGTGGAGTTCTGGCCAAATTCCTTTAATCCGAATGTATTGTTTAGTTAATTAAAACCATAACAATCATTTATCACAATAAAACGTAAAACATGATAAAAAGAATTGATCGTCAAGGGAAGATTAGCAATGTTAAAACCATGAGGCTGATGGTGGTTGAAGCAGCCGGCTTCATTATCAGCGATGAGTAAAGCTTTAAACAGGAAATTAGGAGTGTCATCTCGGATTGAGTCCTTTTTTGAGTGTCTCTTTATCAAATCCTTGTGGTGAGGAGGATGGTATGGTTATTTGATTTACCAGTCTAGTTGTTCTGTCCCTCCGAATGGCTCGTGCAGGCAGAGATAATAGGCTCAACTCTAAGGAAATGTGATGCGTTTAAAATATGTGCAAATCTGTGCAAGTTCCTCTGTGTTTGAAGCGGGATGGAACCCTGGTCTTTTAATGGTTGGCAATCGGCATGTGTAAACTCCTTCGAACAGGCAGGTTTATAAAAGTGTCAACTCCAAGTGTTACAGTACTGCTGGGTGCTGTCATGCGGCTCCATGGAGGATTTTGTGCAGTTATCAGCTCCCCCTAATGGTGATCCAGACTCTCGTAGTATTCTGCCCGCTTCCGCGAAGAATTTTCCAACCTGTGCTAGGTCTTTTGGAGTGACAGATGTATATATGAATAGTAGTGCTTCCTTGCATGATCTTATCTCGTGTTGCATAAGGATGGGCCGCAAATACCTACGTCTCTGTAATGATAAGCTTGCGCAGCAGCATACGATGTGGGCAGCTGATTCGGAGAGGTAATTGCACAGTCTACATTGCTCCTGTGCCAGTGCGCAGTTGTTCCAGTGTGCCCTGTCCTCCCTAATGGGTGTAGTCAGTAGCCTAAATGATAAAATGTTCTTAAATGCATGCTTTCCAATTGCTGCTCTCAAGTACGGTTGGCAAAGAAAGGTTTTGTGGGATATTACAAGCTCCTCAGCACCTCTAATGCTCCTTGCCTTGATTAAATCCAGATCCCTCGAGGTCTTCTTAGCTTGTATCTTTACTTTGCTTTTTAGCTGTGCTTTGCTAATTTTGAGAGCCGTCAATGATATTAGATCCAGTTTTAATGTTGAAGCGGCTAGTTCCAGGTACTTCGCCCAGGCACTTGTCTTGTCCGAGAACAATGCCATAAGGGCACCCCGCAGAGAATCAGGGTCTGCCCGTCTCACCTGGAAGTAATAGTTAATTATGTCTTTTTTGCATGCTATGTCCATGTTACGAGATTAAATTCCAGGCGTAATAAAGTGCGCTGTGTGTGCTTTGGCATGCCAAATACCTTTTTGTATGATTTGTGGTTTCGCTCTAGTACCTCTGTTAGCCTTACAGGGTAGGCAAGGTAGCCATAACTTAGTGTTGGTATGAGTTTGGCCCCGATTACTCTTCGTATTGCCTCTGCCGAGTGGCTGTTTAGCTTGTGGTTGAGACGAGATAGAGCATACATGGTCTTTGCTGCTTTGGCTCCTATTGCCTTTGTCTGCAGCGTATGTTTCCCCGAGTCCATAAGCCAAACTCCAAGGTAGTTGTACTTGGAGTCCGTGTCAACCTTTAATGGTCCGAGTTTCCACTTGAGTTCGCTTTTTTAGAGGGCATCGGCCGAAAATCAGGACTTTTGTTTTTCCCGCATTTGCGTGGAGGGCATTGCGTTTATTTTACTTGTGTAATATGTCCAAGGCCCTCCTCATTCCTATTCATGTCTGATCCATCAAGACCAAGATGTCCGCGTACTGTAATATTGGGAATTTTTTCCGTCCTAACGATGGTGGACAGGTTCTGCCTTTTAATAGCTCTTCCCCTAGATTTGCTGTATAAAGATTAAATCACATACAAGTCGCAGAATATGTGAGCTGGCGAGCAAGATTTGGCATCCACTCGCACAATTTTCTAACACGGGTGGTCGCAGGCATTCGTGAGTGGGCGCGGTTAGGCGTGGGCGGTAAACTCCACTCCGCCAACGAAGTTCACAGAGTTTTGACCACTCCGGCAGGAGTTAAATTTACTAATCCTATTCCAGTAAGTGCAACAGTAGGGAAAGCATTGGACTTCGTAGGGGTTAAATTTACTATTTCCACTCCAGTCATAGAAACAGTAGGAAAAGCGTTGGACTTTAGAAGAGTAAAATGTACTATTCCCACCACAGTCTAAACAACAGTAGGGAAAGTGTTGGACTTCGGACTTCGCAGGGGTTAAATTTACTATTCCTACTCCAGTCTGTGCAACAGCAGGGAAAGCTTTGGATTTCAGGGGGTTACATTTACTATTCTCACTCTAAATAGTGCAACAGTAGGGAAAATGTTGGATTTTGAAGGGGTAAAATTTACTATTCCCTCTGCAAAAAGTGCAACAGTAGGGAAAGTGTCAGACTTTGGAGGGGTTAATTTTACTATTCCTAGTGCACTCTAAGCAACAGCAGGGAAAGTACTTCACTTCAAACACATTACAAACCCCCATGACTTACGCCCATGAATGTAGGAAGAATAGTAAACTCTTTATATAAAAATTATTAACATGAAAAATATATATATGTGAAAAAAACCTAAAAACAATTAATCTATCTACATATTTACTATTCAGTAAAATAATTAATTAGCATTTAATAAATAATTGCTATTCAATTATTCATTAATTAACTTTCCACCCTATGCCCCTACAAACCTAGAAGCTTGCACCTAAAATATAACTTAAAAAAAGCCTTCCATAATTTACATATCTAAAATCAGTTAAATAATTTACTTAATTAACTTCCCACCCTGGACCCCTACAAACCTAGCACCCCACAATTAAAATATAAGTAAACAAAATAATGATTCCATATTTTACATTATTAAAAACCAATTAAATGATCAATTAACAATTAATAATAAATTGTTAATTAAGTATTACCTACTTAACTTCCCACCCTATACCCTACAAACCTAGAAGCCCACAACTAAAATATAAGTAAAATAAATAAGTATTCCATAAATTATATAATTAAAATTCAATTAAATAATGAATTAACAATTCATAATTAATTGTTCATTAATTAATACTAAATTAACTTCCTCCCTCTGCCACTAGAAACCTAACAACTTGCAAATAACATAGAACACAAAAAAATCTACATAATTTACATAATAAATATCAATCATATAATTAAATATAATTTATGAAATAATTCATAATTTTTATTACCTAATTAATTTTCCACCCTATCACTCGTCAAGCCCAACACCCACAGCAAAAGTATAAATTGCTATTAATAATAAAATGTTAAAATCTAAATCACATAAAATTACAAGCTATATTTTAGAACAATTGATGACAATTTATATATATACTAGGAACACAGAAAATTAATATATCAACTAAAACACATTAGAATTATTTTTAAAAAGATATATTTAACAACTATATTACTGAAAACAATATTAAAAACATCCATATTCTTTAAAGCGATATTACTTACCTTAAAAAACGATATCCTTGTCAACGATACTTATGCATCACGATATTTGTGTGTCATGATGTTTAATTGCTGATATTTATGTCTTCCGATATTTTAAACTCGATCTAATTTCTAAATACCCTGACAGTTACCCTAGAGCTCTGCCCACCTTCATATGCCAACTCCCTAGCTCAGCCTTGGCACTGCAGCACTTTACACTATTTGCAGCAGTTTGCTCTGTTGAGGCGCTGAATTCCACATCTTTCTTGCCGCTGTGAGACTGGACAAACTCCAGGCCAAGGTGAGGAAGAGAAGTTACTCTTTATCATAAGCGCCTCACCCGACAGTTAGAAAAAACTTACACACAGAATGCACTCCTCTAACTTCACTTACGCACGGAATCTGAACAAGGTAACTTTCTCTGAAAGAACACACATGCACTGTGTAATTCGGTTGTCTGTGTGTATCATAAGTCATTGGTTTATTTGCTGAGTGAAAGTAGAATAGGGAAAGCTAGTGCAGGCTAGTACGTTAGCTGTCCAGAACCAGGGGGCAGATTTATCAATATTTCATGCAGCGCAGCTAGCCACCTGGCTGCGCTGTGCTGTGTGAAAGGGAAAGGGCAGAAATGTGCCGTATTTAACATGATATGGCGCATTCTTGTCCTTTCCTTGCGCTCGTGCACAATTTACTACCTAGCCCCAATGCAGGCACACTTGCTCCTTGGTGCAAGGGTGCCTGCGTTGCAAACAGGATTGTTTTTCTGCAGGAAGGGGCACCGTCCTGCACAAAAACAATCCTCTGAGGCTTTCGGAAAAAACAATGAGAAATAACGATTGTTCTCCTTGTTACGCCTCACCTGGGGAGGCATAACATTTTGACACATTCTCAGGTTTACCAATAATGGTACATCTGGAAATGTGTCAAAATCCAGGGATGGATGCATGGGAACACCCAGGCTCCACCCATTGAAGCCTCCCTGGGGCAGAGTAACCAAACGCTGCAATTTGCGCTGCATTGCGTTACTCTAGATTTATCAAGCCACGCAAGGTGGCCTTGTGTGGCTCGATAAATCTGACTTCGTTGCGTCGCCCTTGCGCCCCCTTGGGTGGCACAAGGGCGACCAACTAATTGATAAATCTGCCCCCAGGTTTATTTAGGATATAGTGTACCTCTAGAAGTAAAACACAAGGGCAGACTTTTTCAAGGTTTGCTTTATAATAGCAAGTTTGAGAGTCCCCTGAAGGTGATGTTGAATGTGTGGTTCCGTTGATCGATGCTATAGTTGTTAGCAAGGCGTCATGACACCATGTATGTTGAAATTGAGGTTCCAGACACACTACTGAATACAAGGAAGAAACTGTCTCCATCCCTATAGATTCCGCCTCTGCTCTGTGAATGTAGCCTTACAGTGCTTTAAGCTGGTTAATGCTGATGGAACTGTCCAGTAACTTGGAATATCTTGACTATGTATGGTTCAGGGTGCTTAATGCGATGGTTAGAAATTTCTAAAGTGCTTCAAATGCCTTGTTGCCTCCAATTACTATATTTTCGAAAATATTTTAGTTTAGCTTATTTAGCCAATTTTCACTTTTAGCCTTTTTCATATTCTTTGCTATGTGACTAGACCCGACCAATGAGAGATGTGCGTATTTCACTGGAATTTGGAAGAGAATCTTGTGGGCTTGTCGGCAGTGCTGTTCTTTTAAACTCATATCGACTGCAGTTGTTTTAGTTATATGAATGAAACAAAACGCCAATTATTTTCCAAAATTTAGGGTTTAAATCTTTTTGTTAGGTACTCAAGAATCAACAAAGCTAGCTGCAAAATGCAGACAGTAAGCAGAACTCTGGAAGTTATCAAAAGGGGATATTTCGAAAATCAACTATTCTCAATGACAAATTACAACCATTTACAAATAATTTGCATCTCAAAACGCAAATCGCAGTTGTTAAGAAGATAAGCCTGGGCCAGAGAGCCCAGCATACAGTTGTGTGGGGAAGTGGGGGACACAAGGGAACCAAGATATCTCAACATATTCAGCGTATATATGACTTCTTCCATCAATGAGTCCCTTAAGCCTACTTTAGGGCACCATACTCGTGTCTGAGCCCTTTCTAGATTCTGGGCAATCAAAGTCACTGTATGCCTCAGTGCCTGACGTCTTGGTTTAGGTAGGGTTAAGGCATATGCGTGGTTATAGAAAGCGTTGTTCAGCTTGTGGGGAAATGGCACGCGTGCTTAAGGCCACTTCACCTAGGTTTACTGTGAATTTCCCCAGCTGATTCCTTTCCTGTCGCTTTGCAGTGAGGAACTCTCAGGCCGTCTGTAGATTCATTGACTCTATGGTCCTTCCTCCGACTCGCACCCTCAGTTTGGAAGGTAACCAGAAGGACACTTTCAAGCCAAGACAAGAAAGCTCCTTCTTCACGGGCTGTAGTCCCGGATTATTCACGGGATCACGAAATTAAACCCGGGGAACCCATGTACCTTGGTATCTATCACCACAATGTTGAGTTTCTGTGCCGCTGCCTTGATAATTCTCTTGCACTGGCGCGGGTCTGGCAAATCAGAAAGAACTGTCCCCAAAAATGTCTGAAACTGGCATAGGGGGACCCATTTTGGTGGAGAAGCACTCTGGTGGAAAATCCACCAATCCATCAATTCCTCCAGTAAATGTGGGCACTAAAGATGTACCCTCAAAATGGGGGTGCATTATCAGTGTGCACCACAGGGCTTTAAGTGCTCAGCACCAGCAGTTCTAAAAAGCAGTTGCTGAGACGGGCCCCTATTGGGCTCTCCGTTTTTGTCCTCACCATCAGGGTGAAAAACAAATCTTAACTCTGCAGCAGTGCCACCCTTTACTGCCTTTGATGTAACTTCAAAGACACTCCTTATAGTTCTTTCACAGTGTCATCATTTCAGTACTGAAGCATTTTCAATATTATTTTCAACGAAGTCATAGTTGTTGCTTATTAATCTTATGCAACTAATAACCATTGACAAAGCGAACAGTCTTGGCTTGTTGTTGGTGTAATGTTACTTGTTGTATTATCTGTCTGGATGCAATTAAAGAAGCAGTAAAATACAAGTCAGGCGGCACACTATGCTAAGCACAGATTTTCAACTTAGGTGTGTTAAGCCACGCCCTTAATTATATCGACCATGCCATTGAGAGATCCCCCAGTTTTTTTATCCCACTTAAAGCCCTGGTGCACCATACAGTCTTCCTAACATGATAGGGTGGTGTCCCAGCTTAATAACGAAGGACACTATGGCTGCATCTAATTGCGTATCTGCCATCACCTTTCACAGAGATAAATCCGCACGGTGGATGAGGATCTGGCACTATTTTTGGCACAGTGACCTCTGCACTTTGGTGTGCAAGACAGCATGCTGCTGCAGGCGTTTTCTCTGCGAAAATATCTATCATCCACCAAACAGAAAATCGAACTAATAGCCTTCTGTGGTCACAGGCAGTAAATCCTCCCGGGTTTGGATCTTTTCACGCTGGTACACTGTGGAATTATGCACTAAAAAGGACCTGAGTTCTCTCTCCCCTTGCTAATCGTTTTGTTTTTTACTCGCTCTTGAATTGTCAGTGAAAATGAACTGCTAAAGTCGAGGGCGGCACTGGAGAAGAAAGCCAAAGGGATTTCACCTTGGCGTCAACACATGGGCAGGGACTGGCTGTAACCATAACGCCGTCACTATGGAGACAGAGATCAACAAGGCCGGCGTCACCACGCAGCACTCAATGAGCAACGGGTTGTCCACTACCTAAAGGCGCCGATTCTCACGTGGAATAGGGATGTGCTTGGTAGAGTCTAAGGGCCGGAATCAGGGCGTAACAGAGGCGCCTGCGTCACAGGGGACCACAATCCTTCAGGGCAGGAGAGTAGCTTTCGTTGGTGCAGCCGGTGCAGTGGCACCCGGGCCCAGGGACCTGTGGGGCCACTGAACCCGATTTGCTTGCTTATTTCACAGTTCAGACAACTTTCCTTCCTTGCACTAGGGCCTACCAGGGCTTCAGCCCCTCCCCCCCCCCGCCGGACTGGGAATGCAAACCGACCCTGGCAATTGAGTCGGGCCGGCCACGGGAGGGTGGTTAGGAGGGGGGGAGAGTGCACGTGTGGAAAACACTTTTGTTACAGGGAGCCGATTCTATGCTGCAAAACCGGCTCCCGGTAACAAAAACGGCCCCCCAGCGGTACAAAAACGGCCCCCACACTAGCGAGGCACCGGGAAAACTCCAGTGCCCACTACGGCCAGTCTGCCCTGCTGCCCCAACACATTTAGCTCAGGGCCTATGAATATCAATTAGATTAGGAAGTATACATTCTGCAGGAGCGCCCCACCATATTGCGTCATGCCACTGGCCCTAATCTAGCACAAGGGGCAATAATGTTCATCTTGCACAATTGCTACGATGGTTCAGCCGTGTAAGTTAATGCATCTACTACATAAAGGGGACATCCAGTGGGGAGAAAAAACAGTTCTTTCTACCCAGTCCTGCGCCCTAACAATCACCAGCAGACATTCCATAATGGTACTTTGTCTGATTATGTCTGTTAGAAATGGGGGTCTCTAGTTGACAGCGGCGTACACCCTTTCCAAGTAGGGGCCCTTCCTTCTAGTCACGATAAGGGGATTACACACCCAAGATAACCCCTGCTCACCGCTTTGGTAGATTGGCACAAGCAGTCAGGCCTATCTCAGAGGCAATGTGTGAAGCATTTGTACATAACACACACAGTAACACAAGGAAACACTACAAATGGACACCACACCAGTTTAGAAATATAAAGTATCTTTATCTAAACCAAACAAGACCAAGACAACAAAAATCCAACATACACTACTCAAAAAATGATTTTTAAAAGTTTTCAAGCAATCCTGTCTGTAGAACTCTATGGATGCAGTGATTTTACACAAAGTACCACAAATTGTCAAAATCCACAAGGCAAAACAGCCAAAGTGGAGGGAAGCTTTGGAAAACATAGTGATGCGTCAGTTTCTGAGTCCACAAGGAGGCAATGAGTCAGTTCTGCTGCACGCAGGAGAAGTGCTGCGTCGAATCCGGACTGTAGGGGGAAGCGATGCATCGAAATCCAAGATGGTTCTGGCCTGCCGGTGATGCATAGGGAAACCTGTCACACAGGTGCGATGCGTGGAAATCTCGATGCGCTGCCCAGAGTACATAAACCAGCAAAAACGATGTCCAGCATAACATCAAAAATACAGGAGGTATAGGGAAAAAGACAGGGGAAACCATGCCAAGGATGCCAGGCCTAACAATGTCTGCTTGTGTTTGGAGACATACTGTGATGTTCTCTGGGTGGTCTCTGTAAAGCTGAGAGTAACCTGCTTGTCTCAGGTGTGACTTCAGGCCAGGTATCCCATTCTCCCATTGTTTCAAGTTCGGGTACAACAAGGTAGTTCTGTTAATCCACGTACGTGCAAACGGTTGATTTCTACGTTCCTACGGGTAACAAAGTGGGCAGTTACCTTGTGTGCAAAACACAACGAGGAAAATAGAGAGTGCAGACAAGACGGAGCCTGAAACAATTCATTAAGTACCTCGATTCATCATTAATGCTACTGCATGAATACTTCTCTTCAAGTTAATTCATATTATTTGTACTGAGCATAGTCCTACGTAGCACAGTGTTGTATTGTATTTATGAAATTATAATAAAAATGCCTCTACCTTACTTTAATGCTGAAACAAAGATAAAACAAGATATATAGACACCATGCTACTAAAATTAAATGTGCAGCTATAAAATATTTTACTTGAAAGCAGTGTACTAATAAAGGTACAGTCACACATTTATTACTAAAGTGAACATTACATTTCAGGTTCTTATCTCTAACGGCTTAACTAACTTAAGAGATGACTGTTCACTGCCTACAGGTCCCATGTTACAATCGTTTTACAGAGTAGAATAACTAACCCAAAGCCGATAGGCCTATTTTAATAATAATTAGGGCTCCGGGTTTTATGGTATTTATTTTTTAATATTTCCATCTGTATTTATTTTTCCACATTTATTTACTTGCTCAACATGGTATTTAACTGATAAATATGTACTCATACTTTGATGCCTGTCGTATTTCAGAAAATTAAGCAGCCATATATAACAAAACACTACACTCACAAGCAAATATTAACATTAAATACAGATATATGTTAATATATGCCAGTATTTAAGGAAATCTTATCTCTTTTTTACCTCCCCATGCTGTCTATCTGCTCAGCTGTTGCCCTGCAATTCAGGAAGAAACAGCGTGGACCATCATTCACAAGAAGCACAATTTTCTGTATTTTTCTGCTTTTAAAAATAAATACAGACAGGAAACGCATTGTTTTCAGACTGTATTTATCTGTAAAAATCATTATTATTAAGGCTCCCAGTTTTCCATTTTTACTATTAAGTTTTTATAAAAATTGTGCTGTTTCTAAGTGCTGTATATGACAAGTGTCAGTGTAACTCAATTTATGATACTCAATTTACCAATCTCGAAAGGATGGAAGACTGAGCCTCCGTTTTACCTCTTTCCCTTCAGAATGTCTTTTTTTGTCAGTGTTGTATAGTCTATTCCTGGATTTAGCCTTTTGTGTCATATTTTTCCATCAACACATCTTTAAAACTACTCCATTTTAAAAAAAACTGCAAGGAATAAACCATGCATGCCGATCTGTTGAGAGTTATATTCAGTTTCTTGGAGTTGCTGGGAGTGGAGAGAGTCCTCATGACATTCAAGGCCATGTTGAGTGTGCAGAGTAGCCGTGAACCAAGAGGTCTACATTTCTAGGCAGATCTCTGTCCAGGTGCTGTCTTCATGGCATAAGAAGGGGTTCCCAGGAGCTCTCACAAACTTCCCCATTCAAATAACACCCTAAACTATTACCTTGGTCAAAGCACGCATCCGACTCACACACCAGTCCGACCATGTAATGTGTGTCCCCTCTAAAAACACAGGGGCAGATTTACAAGAAACTGACGCATCTGTATAGATGCGTCAGTTTCCCTGCGCCTGCGTGAAAAACCCTTGCGCCACCATAGACGCGCCGTATTTACAATACGGCGCACTATGGCGCAAGGATTGACAGATGCGTCAGAAATTCTGACGCATCTGTTGGCGGAAAAGTCACGCATTGCTGGAGTCGTGTCGCAAGCAACGACGCAACTCCAGCAATGAGTTTTGCAGCCTATTCCCAATACACTGCGTCACTCCTTACGCCTGCTTCAAGCAGGCGTAAGGTTTTGACGCAGTGGCGTCCTAAAAGTCATGCAGTGAAATCTTGTAGATTTTACTGCGTCACTTTTACGAGGCTTTCCTGCGTGGAAACGCCTACCCTGCATACATTATACCTGACGCAGGTATAATGTCACGCAGGGCTTTACAACGTGACGCAGCTCCTTAAATGCGTCACGTTGTAAATTTGCCGCATTTTTTACGCCGCCTCTGCGTCACAAAAGTGACGTAACGGCAGCGTAAAAGTGACGCAAGGGGCTTGTAAATCTGCCCCACAGATCCTTCTAATAAAAGGAGGTGCTACATATTGAGCTGGGAAATAGTACTACCTGTGAACTGGAGTGCTTCAGAGATACACAACTGTGATACTAAGCACAGCAAAAACAGTAGGTTGTTGTTTTGAAATTGCCCCAAGAAAGTAGTGATGGAATATACCACACACAGTCTAAGGGTTTGATTTAGAATTTGGTAAATAGGCTACTCCATCACAAAAGTGACACAGTACATTGTCCTTCTAACCCTCGGTCTGTGTTAGGCGTGCCATCTCCATTGTCATTGGCCAAGCGCGGTGGGGGTGGAGACTCATGGCGATAACTGTAGCGTCAGCGGGCAGGAGGCTGCCTGTTGTTTTCGTTGTCAGGGAACAGCAGCCTCCTGCTGACGCGTCACTTATCTTGTGACTTCCGGGTCAATTCTCGTTGCCCCTGGCATCCTTGTGAGCTCCTCGCGTCAGGCAGGTGTTTCCGTCTTGTCTCGTTGGTTTCAGCCTCGGCAATCTCCATCTCCTGCTCTCTGTAATCCTTCACATATCTGAAAAAAAGAGACAAGATAAAGAACAACAGCTTCAACATACAAACTTAGCTGGTAACGCGCTAGTGCGCTAGCATGTTTACTTTTGCTTCCAGTATATTCCACGAGATACTTATCTGACTGAGGTCTTTATTATTTAGCCTTGTATGTTCTGGTGCTCCTCAGTTTTATGTCCTAAGAGATAAAACAAGAATTAATAACTGTATTACAATTTGGTAACCAGTCTATATGCCACAGTGAAATATCTCAAGCAAACGTGATTTTTTACTTAAGTCTTATTTTTGTTTTTATTCTTGATGATTATGGTTGGTATGTATATATATCAGGAAGTGATGCACTATAAGTATATGGAGTAATATGTTGCTCATTTATATGCTCACACAGAATAGGGGAGGGAGAGAGAAGCAGAGGTTCATTCGGCTTCCACAGCTAATATGTTCAAAGTGAATGAATCACGTATGTCGATTTTCCAGAGTCTCTATATGATTGTCACGGAGACCCTCAATCACACTAAAACAGGGCACGGTATATGTTGATTCTCCTCTCTTGTGGTTAGGTGAACAGCATCATCATTGGGTTTTATCACCTGAGTGTTCAGTTCTCCAGGTGATCTACTATCCTCCACCAGGAGGAAGACTGTCTGGATCGTGACAGTCATGAATAGTGAAAAAAGATTAAAATGATCTACTTTCCTGCATGTGATATTTTATTATATAGGAAAGTGATAACATTAAAAAACGTAAATAGAGGTGCTATTGTGGGTGTGCTATTGATCCACAGCACCTAGTGGTAGATTGTGGTAGGTCAACATGTTTCGGCCCTAGGTTGCCATGGTGGGTCGTGGGGCCTTCATCAGGACCGGTGAAGTAACGGTCTAATTGTTCATCACTCTGTGAACGTGTGAGTAGGTGGACTCACTTACCCCTCTTTGTCAGTGAGCACAGTTGCTCAATTACTGATGTCGCGTTATAGGCGCAGACTTTGCCTATAACTTTTTCAGGAGATAATTAGACCTCCTTCTGGGAGCAGAGAGGGTAAGACAACTCTTAATTGAAGGTCATTTTAGCAGGTGCTGCTGCCGTCCTCCTTGCCCCGGAAGTATTAATATGCTCTTCAGCCCTGCCATAAAGCCTACATTTAAGGACCTTACTATACGCTTGAGGTATGATATGTAGCCATACATAGAATAGGTCTGAATATGCCTATGTTATTGCTTAGACATCTACACACATGTTTCTTCCTTTTTTCATTCTAATTCTCCAGATAAGTGGTGTTGCCTGTTGACCTTAGTATCCCCTACACCTGACGGAAGAGGGGATGCACACAGGTATATGACGGTACTTGATAGAAAGAGCAGATAAAATTAGCTGTGATAACTCACATAGGTATACCCACTAATACACCTTTGTTTATTTACACAGGGTGAGCCTAGATGAGTCCGATAGACATGACACCTGTAGTGCAGTTATCAACGGACTTCTGCTGTTTTCTCTTCCTTTCCCCTCTTCCCTTTCGGTTGGGATTGACTTTGACCTCTGTTGGGTCATCTCAAATTGATAGGGAGGTTGGGACCTAGCATCACAACCTCCTCTCGCTCCTGCGGAAAAGATACATGTAAGAATTCCGACATAACAACAAGCCCACATGGAGTTTATACCTGAGTGATATGGAGGCACATGATATCACCTTAGCAGACTTGGCCCCTATGATAGGCCATTTACAAAAAGAAACACAGGCATTGACCCAGAGAGTAGATACACTACAGGGGTTAGGAGCTGCAGGACGTAGTGGACAGACATCAGGACCCCATGCCAGAGTTACAGAAGGTACATTTCCTACATCCCCCACCACAGCCGATCTAGGTCAGGGTTCAGGGGCGCCTGTTATACATGTTACCACCCCTCCTACAATTCCATTAGCTCCTCTGGGACATTTCACAGGAGATCCGATGAAGTTTGCTTCGTTTATTAACCAATGTCAACTGCATTTCGTGTGTAAAGCGTCTTCTTTCCCAAATGAACAGTCAAAGGTGGCATTTGTGCTATCTTACTTGGGAGGCACAGCGGCCACATGGTCTATTCCATTAGTGGAACGGAATGACCCATTGTTGTTTGATTATGATGCCTTCAAATCTGAATTAAACTCTTTGATCGTCACATGTTTATGCAATCTGTGGACACAGAGCTACTGAATTTACGTCAGGGCAGTAAAGACCTTATGACGTATGTGACCAATTTCAATAGTTTGGTTACTGAAGCCAATTGGCCAAAAAATAAGCGTAGTTCATTCTTTTATAGGGGCTTGAAAGATGAGCTAAAAGATCTTGTATCTCAGGTGGTTGATCCACCTGACTTATGTTGTGCTCTAATTGATCTAGTGGTAAAACTGATCACTGTCTTAATGAAAGACATAGAGATTGGGGAATTACCAGTGCTAGAATATATGTCTTACAGGGCAAAAAAACAGAACCAGATAAAACACCTGAAGAGCCAGAACCTATGCAAATAGGTAGTTTGACAGGGCTGTTAAGTAATGAATAATGGCAGAGATGCCGGGATATTAAGTTATTCTTGTATAGTGTCAAAAAGGGTCACTTCTTACGTGAAGGCACCATGAAGCCCAAAAGAAGGGGGGAGTCGTTAAACTAGCGGCTCTGAAACCTGTTGAGACGAGTGTTTTGGGTCATTCTAGTTTTGCAGTCTCACACACATTAGCTCAAGTAACTTCCTTGCAGTTTTTTCAACACATCTTTGATCATACTCAGGTTGCCTGGGGGAAACACTCCACAAGCCTGCGCATATTCATTTATTCCGGTGCCACCAGAAATTTCATTGATATAACGCTAGCCAAACAGTACAATATTCCCATATTGCCTAAAGAGACTATGGATGAAGTTAAGAGTATTGACGGCAGGGCCATTAAATCAGGGCCCATCACTCATTCTACGGAGGGTCTGTCAGTACTCATACAGGAAAATCACAAAGAAGTGGTGCATTTTGATTTGGTTCAGGTTCCCCAATTTCAAGCCATACTTGGTATTCCATGGTTAGAAAAACATAGCCCTGATATCAACTGTACAAAGCATACCATGGCATTCCTGTCTAGTTATTGTATGAAACATTGCTTGTCTGATAATCACATGCCTAATTCCCAAAAATAGATTGCGGCAACCACGAATGTTGTGCCTCTGATCTTGCCTCCATGCTACCGGGATCTCGCAGAGGTATTTGATAAAGGGAAGGCTAGGGTACTTCCACCTCACTGTCCTTATGAATGTCAGATTGACCTTATACCCGGGGCTTAGATACCTTGTAGTAGGATATACGCCTTAACAGATAAGGAGAACCTTCACTTACATGAATACCTAGATGAAATGCTTCGGATTGGGTTCATGTGACCTTCCCGCTCTGCTGCCTCTTCACCTTTGTTTTTCATGACCAAGAAAGGGGGAGAGCTCTGCACTTGTATTGACTACTGCACCCTCAATAATATGATCATAAAGAATCGCTACCCCTTACCCTTGATACAATCTCTGCTAAACCAGGTCAAGAATATTAGGGTCTTCACTAAGCTGGATATAAGAGGGACATACCATTTGGTATGTGTCAGACAAGGAGGCAATGGAAAACCACTTTAAGAACTAAATTTGGTTCATATGAATATGTAATCATGCCCTTCAGCCTCTGTAATGCCCTAGCTGCCTTTCAATTTTTTATAAATGATGCCTTGCGGGAATTCATGTATATATGTGCCGTGGCTTATATTGATGACATTCTGATTTATTCCGCCTCGTTAGAGCACGTTAGAGTGGTGTTACAAAAGTTGAGAGACTATAGCTTATTTGTCAAGCTTGAGAAATGCAAATTCAATGTGACTACTGTTTCATTTTTGGGGTATATCCTTTCAGCACAGGGAATCAATATGGATCCCAAAAAGTGATGGCCCTCATTCAGTGGAAGTCCTCACAAACAGTTAAGGAAGTACAGAGTTTCTCGGCTTCGCTAACTTCTATCGAAGATTTATCTATCACTTTTCTTCTCTAGCCACACCCATCACAAGGTTATTGCGCGAAGGCAGTACGTTTCAGTGGACAGAAGGAGCTGAAACAGCACTCCTAGAGCTTAAGAAAGCCTTTACTAGTGCCCCCGTCTTACAACACCCAGACCCCACCAAACTATTTGTTGTAGAAGCAGATGCCTCACAGGTAGCGGTGGGAGGGGGTTTGTCCCAAAGAAACAGAGAGACTTGGAAATTGCATCCTGTTGCTTTTTTCTACCATATTTTACATCTAGCTGAGACCAACTATTTAGCTGGAGACTAGGAGTTGTTGGCCATAAAAAAAGTCATTTGAGGAATGGCGGCAATACATGCTGGGATCCCTACTTATGGTCACTGTTCTGACAGATCACAGAAACATGAAGTTTCTGAAATCAGCCCATGCCTTGTCCATGCGGCAATTGCTCTGGACACTGTTTTTAAGTGATTTTTACTTCGTTATCCAATTCCAAGCAGGGTGACAATATGGTAGAGCAGATGCCCTTTCTCACTTGGGGTCTGAGGTTCAGGAATTTACAGCAGAACAACCATACATTATACAACCTGATTGTATGATAGGGAATTTGTATACTGAGAAGCAGTTTACTCAAGAGGTAGCCATCACATAGAAATCCCAAGAAGCAGTGGCTATTGTTCATACACATGATGGCCAACTGGTACATGATTTGATGTATGTTCAGGGAGGTTTATATGTTCCCATCATTACTCTACATACAACAACAGGTCTTAGAATAGTGACATACACACATTCTCGTAGGACATCCAGTTGAAAGAAAAACAAATGAGCTCCTTAGGAGACACTTCTGGTGGCCTACCCTTTCCACTGGCACTAAATCGTTCATACAGAAGTGTAATGTTTGAGCACAAAGCAAGAGATCCCACCAAGCTCCCACAGGGTTGTTAACTATATTGTCCACACCTTCTGCTCCATGGCACACCATTTCCATGGATTTTATAGTTGAGTTGCCCAAAACAGAACAATGACATACTGCAATTCTTGTCAGATTAGATCTATTGACCAAAATGGAACATTTAATTCCCATGAAGGGTTTACCTTCCTCCAAAGAGCTATCAGAAGCATTTCTACACAACATTATTCACCTTCATTATCGTTTCTGATCGTGGTTCACAGTTTGTGTCCAAATTCTGGAGATGGTTGGGTAACATACTACAGATAGACATTCAGTTATCCTCCAGTCACCACCCACAGACGGATGGACAGACTGAGAGGGTGAATCAGACTCCTGAACAATATCTACGGTGACAACTATTGCATAATGTAATGGACTGGGATGGGTTTCCATGCGCAGCCAAATTCGCTTACAATAAGCACATACATAGTTCCATCAAGCTACTCACCATTTTCCTGTATCTATGGTTTTCATCTTCTTTTTCTGTTATTATCGTCTTCTCTGGCACCTACAATCCCAGATATACAAGACTTCAGTGATCATTTACATGAGGTACAACAGACAGCCCAGGACAATCTGATTAGGGCTAAGGAGGTGTACAAAAAATATGCTGATCAACATCGCAGACCCTGTCCTGACTATGCAGTTGGTGATGAAGTGTGGTTATCCATTCAACATATTGCTTTGAAAGGGTCCTTAAAATGTAAACCTTGATTCATGGGTCCCTATAAAATTGTACAGAAGATCAACGATGTTGCTATGAAATTGGAGCTGCCCGCTACTTTACGTATTCATCCTGTTTTTCATGTTTCCTTATTGAAATCAGTCTTTCTGGTACCTAAATCCCTGGTAAACTTCCTGCTGCTTTTCTTGATGATGAACCTGAATTTGAAGTCGAGGCCATCCTGGACTCTAAAAGGATTCAGCATAAACAGTGCTATCTCATACATTGGACAGGCTATGGCCTTGAGGATTGCACTTGGGAACCTGCTGGTTACATGCACGCCCCTCATTTGCTTTGTCTGTTTAATCACAGATACCCTGACAAACCCAGGGCTGTAGGGGGTGTTGCTGGGGGGTGTACTGTCAGGCATGCCGCCTCCATCGTCATTAGTCAAGTGTGGTGGGGGCAGAGACACAGCGATAACTGTAGCATCAGCAGGCAGGAGGCTGCTTGTTATTCTAGTTGCTAGGGAACAGTGGCCTCCTGCCGACGGGTCACTTACCTTGGGACTTCCGGGTTCCTTCTCGTTGCTCTTGACATCCTTGCGGGCTCCTCACTTCGGGCGGTTGTTTCCATCTTGTCTCGTCGGTTTCAGCCTCGGGGGATCTCCGTCTCCTGCTTCTCTGTAATCCTTAATGTACCTGAAAGAAAGAGAAAAGATAAAGAACAACAGCTTCAACACACAAACTTGGCTGGGAACGCGCTAGTAAGTGAGCATGTTTACTTTCGCTTCCTGTTGTATATTCTACGAGATACTTATCTGAGGGAAAAGGTAGGGAGACAAAAGATCAGAAAGGGAGCAGAGAGAGAGAGAGAGAGCAGAGAGAGAGAGAGAGCGAGAGAGAGAGAGAGCGAGAGAGAGAGAGAGAGTGAGGAAACTAAAGCAGCAGGGCTGGTTTGAGCATTTTTTCTAGGGCTGCTTGTGGTTCCTCAGTCCGGCTCACAATACTGTGAGGCAAGTTGTGAGAACTTGGCCTGGCATATGCTGTCCACTAATTATAGTGGGCACCTTGCACCAGTCCAAACAACCCCTTATTGGAGATAGGTTAAAGACAACCTTATTGAAAGCTATCCTAGTGGTAGCTATGGAGAGCAGCCTTCAGGCTAAGTCTTGAAGGAATGTAAAGCAGCTTGTTTTACCAGTCTATAATCTCTTGAGTGATCAAATGAAAGAGCACCACACCAGGTATATATTCAAAATATATGTATTTATTGCTAAACACACCCCTCTAGTCTCTTTATGAGGCTAGAGTTCGAAATACATAAGTTATAAGTTATTTAAACACAGTAATAGCACAAATACACGTTTGGGCCCTAGGGGCGTACCAAACCATATACCAATAAAGTGGTATAAGAACCACGACTGAGCTAGACACTAGGCCTAGAGCCTCTAGAAGTGCTTGGACCACAAGGAACCACCCAAGGTAGTGACACAGGGGACCCACGGGGGACGCGTGCAGTGTAAATACACAGCCGCGAAACGCCGTTAACTTCTATGGAGAAAGTCGCGGTTTGGAAATTAAAGAAAAGGGACACTTAAAGAAGGACTTGGAGCAAACCCTTTGAGAACTAGGTCGTTCTAGAGTCTCTACCCACGGGAGCACCGGAGTACTCTTGTTACCTCACCCAGGGAAGCCGGGTGCATAGGTGCCTTTCGGGGTCGGGTTTCGTCGTCGATTTGAATGGCGATCTGCTGCAAAGTGCTGCTGGCGACCAAGTGAAAAGTGTCCGGGTGGATCCAAAGGTGGATCGGAGATCTGAAGAACCTGAAAGCAGAGGGGACAGAGTCTGGGTCACTAGCCAGTGACCAGGAAGGCGATGAGCAGATGCCCACCGATGTCGAGTGCTTCAGGTAGGTTGACAGTCATCTTGACTCTTCAGCCACGAGGTCCAGGAGGCGTTGTCGGCGACCAGGAGCAGGATTCGGGCTGGTACACGACGTCTGTCGAGTGCTGAGGTATCGGCAACCGGATTGGACCCAACAAGCCTTGGCAACGGCAAGTCTTGATGTAGATGAAGATTGACGATGATGCAGACCAGCAAGGTCTGAAGAACTCACCCAGCAAAGGTAAGTGAGAGCAAGCCTGGAGCAACCAGAGAGCCCAAGACGAAAAGGATTGGCCTTCGTGAAGGGCTACTAGCCAATGGGCTAGCGACCGCGAAGGAGACTCAAGACGGTGCACGTGGAGCTGGCTCACAGGACACTCGTGGAGTGGAGGCCAGTGATCTTCGGTGCAGTTGGTGCTGGAGGCTAGAGCTACTCGGAGCCCAAAGCATGACTTCGTGGGAGACCCAGAAGAGGATGCACTAGCAAATGCGTGCGGTGTCCAGGGGTCACGGTTCCACGTTACCCACAACAGCTACGGGCCTTAGCTTTGCTGGGGACTCAGGGCAGCCTCGGGGAAGTCTGGAAATCTATCTCTGGTGATGCAAAGACTTCGGCGTCCGACGGGAGCTTAGGCGATGCAGACCGGACAATTGCTTCTTTGGTGCCTGCCAAGCAGGGGAGTCACTCCTTGACCCCAAGGGAGATTCTTCTGTCCTCTAATCTTGTAGTAGAGCGTCGAAGGTCCAGGATTCTGTGTCAGAGTTTCGTCCAGGGATAATCTAAAGTCCTAAGGACTGGGTTCCTATACTTATACTAAGTTTAGGGGTTGGACTACTCTGTGGCCCCACCTATGGGTGGGTCAGGGCAGAGGGGTGGCTACACCCCTTTCCCTTTGTCCAGTTCGCGCCAAAGCAGGGGCTGCAAGCCCTGATCCGGTTTGAACTGGGGTATGCACAGGGACACCAAGTGTGCCCCCAGTGCAGGACTTCAAAGCACCCGAAAGTGCTCCCGCCCAGCCCCAATACACACTATCCTGTCTGGGGAGGTGGTCACACCTCCCGGGGACAGGAAACCTATTGTCCAGGCCTCCCCTGCCGGAGTTTCGTCCAGCAGCAGGAGGCCAGACTTGTGTCTGTGGCAGCAGCATCCATTTTGTGATGCCAGGGCTTTAGAAAGAAGTTACCGGCCAGGCCAGGGTTAACATGTCTCTCCCTCTAGAAGGGTGGAATGCTACCCCCGCCGCCAGAATTGGCGGGGGGTAGTATTCCAAGATGTTTGACACCAAACACGACATGTTTCGGTGCAGCCATTCCAAAGTTAGCATTTAACGCGAGGTTATAATGCGCTTAAGAGTATATGGTCAGGCTGCACTACAAACAGCATCAGAGAAGGGTCTCCGAACGCTGCAGAGGGGCCCTGCTCATGCAGGGGCACCCTCTCACATAGGAACCACGCACTCTGCCTTCAGGATTGATAAGGCCTGCCATAGGTGTGACTTATAGGTTTATATGTGTGTATGTATATAGTGTTATAGGTAGCCTATATCACAGTAGCAGACCTGTGGTGTCAGTTTGGATGGCCTTCCAGGGGTGGCATAATACATGCTGCAGCCCCTGGTAGGCCTCTGAGGTACCTATGCCCTGGGTACATAGTATACCATATACTAGGGACTTATAAGGGCACTCTAGATTCCAATCAGAGATGTGCCTAAGGCACATGGAAACCTTTTTACAGAGAAAGCAGATAGACTGGGGCCCTGAATAGCAGGATCCCAGCCCAACTAAGTCATAAACCAGCAAAACACCATAAAAAAAAAGTGGGGGCAACCATATAGTCAGATTCCACCTTCCTACATAACCCCCCCCAAACGAAAGGCGATAAGGCTAACCTTGGCCAGTTGAGCCTTTATTGACTAAGTGGCCATATAAGGAAGCACCTGCACTAGCATGGTTGCCCCCTGTCTTATGGTCCACTAAGCAATCCCTCACCCTAAGGGTATGAGAGGGTCTCCACCATGGGGAATCACTACCTGTGGTGTGCTTAGGTAAAGTACAAGGCTGGTGAGGTGTCTGAGTAGGGAAGTGAGGCCCTAGGAATGTTGGCCTCAGCTTCCTCAGATCACTGGTCACCATGTATGCCTGTCTTTCCATGACTGAGTTGCACTTTGCTCTAAGGGTCAACCTTTGGCTGCCTACAGCTGGGGGTTGGGTCCCTTTGGATGGACTACTGGAGGGACATGGCAGGTTTGGAACCTTCTGGTCCCAGGTTTGCCCTTGCCTACCAGAGTCCTTCTGGGGGAGGTCCCTACATAAAGGTATGGGGGATCCCTCAGTGTGTAGAGGAATTTTCACCTGGCTAGGGCTACTAGACTGGGTGCCCCTAATCTGCTGATGGGGGGTTCCTCTGGACAGGGGGCCCTGGGGGGTCCACTGACCTCCCTGACCTCTGCAGCCCTGGGCTGGCTGAGGCAGGGTAGAGAGGGGCAGGTTACCTGCTCCAGACTGGGTACCACCTTGGAAGGGTCCTCTGCCATCAGGGGTGTGGCCAGGCCAGGCCTGACTACCTCTGGGGCAGTTTCTTCACTAGGGGTAGGGTCAGTTCCCTGAGGAGGCTGACCCTTACCTCCTGTCTGGAGGGAAGAAGACTTTTCTTCAACCCTTGTGCTCTCTTTTGGGGGAGAGTGGGCCATTCTTCCAGGCTCCATCTCTCCAAAATCTTGGGCTGGGGCTGTGGCCATCACAGCCCCACTAACCTTACAGGGACGCCCAGCATCCTGAGATGGGTTTGGTGTTCAACTTCAGCCCAGGCTGAAATTTCCAGATCATTGCCCATCAGGCAATCTACAGGTAGGGTTGGGGACACTGCCACTCTTTTGGGCCTGTGACCCCCTCCCAGCTGAGATTGACTATGGCCATGGGGTGATCTGTTCTGACACCATCAATGTTGGTCACCTGGTATTTAAACTCAGGTAAAAGCTGGTGAGGGGGGACTAGTTTCCCTGCCACCATGGTGACACTAGCCCCTGTGTCCCTAAATGCCACAGCTTTCTGACCATTAATTATTGGCTCCAATCTGTACCTGCCCAATGCGTTGGGACCCATGGTAAAGGTGGCAAATCCTATACCAGCCTCAGAGTCAGAGGAGTCCGTTGAGGGGTCCCTGTCTAAACTAGAGCCCACCTCTGTTCCTCTTGCAAAAGCACCTAACTTTTTGGGTGCACTACTCCCAACTGGAGGATTACTACTGGTAGTACCAGGAGGGGTGGTAGTAGTTGTGGAAGGAACATTTTCTTTATTGCCAATCCTGGGGCAACTGGGATCAGTTTTCCAGTGCCCAGGCTTTTACAGACATGGCAATATGGTTTCTTTTCAGGAGAAGAAGGAGTTTGGGACCCACCCCCAGAAGAGGAATTTTGGGGCCCTGTAGGGGACTTATCCTTAGATTTATCCCCACCTTTCTCTTGGGACTTAGTAGAATCTTTCTTCTGGTCACCACCCTGATTTTTAGTTTTTACTCTGGTTCTGACCCATTTGTCTTCCTTCTTTCCCAATTCTTGGGGAGAGGTCAGATCAGAGTCCACCAGATACTGGTGCAAAAGCTGTTTTTGACAATTATTAAGGATCTGCTCCCTCATAATCAAATTGTACAATCCTAAAAAGTCCTGCACTTTGTTGCCATGTATCCAACCTTCCAGAGCCTTAGTAGCACAATCTACAAAATCAACCCAGTCTTGAGTCTGAGCTTTTGGGTGTCTCTGAACTTCAACCTATACTGTTCAGTGGTTAGGCCAAACCCATCTATCAGAGCACTCTTCAAGACTGTGTAATTGTCAGCATCCTCTTCTCTTACAGTGAGGAGCTTGTCTCTACCTTTGTCTGCAAAGGAGAGCCACAAGATTGCTGCCCACTGCTTCTGGGGGACCCTCTGAACTTTACAGGCCCTCTCCAGTGCAGTTATCCATTTGTGGATGTCATCCCCACTCTGGTAGGGAGGGACAATCTTGTTTAGGTTTCTATGGTCATAAGACCTTTCCCTATCTTTAGGGATATTGCTGCCACCATGGGACTCTAGTCCCAACTTTTTCTCTCTTTGTAGCGATCTAGGGACTCCCTGTCTATAGCCAACTGCTGTTTTCTGAGTTCAAGCTGGGCTTGCTCATACTGAATCAGTCTTTTTCTCCTCTCATGAGAGGATTCCCTCCTATGAGAGGAGACAGAGGTCCCTACTGGGTGGTTAGACTCCTGAGAAGGAGATCTAGACCTTCTAGGCACACTCACAATCCTTCCTGGGGGGACAAAGTGGAGGTCATTCTGATCCTCCTCCTCATCCACAGGAGGAATTGGGTTTTCCAGGTCAGGGTCATTGTCACCCTCCTGGTCAGTTCCAGAGGGGGGGCTGGGGGTGTTGCTACCCCTGGCCCCATCCTCATATTCTGCCCCACCCTCTGCTCCTACCCCTTCAGTCCCTAAGGGCCTGCTGAGATCATAAGCCTCTAACATCTCTCTCAGATGTTGGGTGGTGGGGCTTTGGCCTGTCTTCAGTTTTCTCAAATTGCATAATGCTCTCAATTCCAAGAATGGGAGTGTATCATACTTGGAGGGAAGAAGCCCAGGGGCTTCTGGCAAGGACTCACTGGGTCCTGGCTTTGAAGACATCACTAGTGAGGTGTGGTGTATGCACTACCTACTCTAGTGTGGCCTACTAAACTCTCTTGAGTTGTAGAAAGGGTGTGCTATCCCTTAACACACAACTCTAAGTTCAGTAGAACTTACTGTATACTAAGCTTAATTTATATGTACCTTAGGTACCTTTAGTGGTTTTCAGTTGATCAATTCAATTGAGATTATCTGGTAAAACAATAGCAAGCTGGAATCCCACACGCTGCACACCAATGTGAGAAGTTGGCCTGGCATATGCTGTCCACTAATTATAGTGGGCACCTTGCACCAGTCCAAACAACCCCTTATTGGAGATAGGTTAAAGACAACCTTATTGAAAGCTATCCTAGTGGTAGCTATGGAGAGCAGCCTTCAGGCTAAGTCTTGAAGGAATGTAAAGCAGCTTGTTTTACCAGTCTATAATCTCTTGAGTGATCAAATGAAAGAGCACCACACCAGGTATATATTCAAAATATATGTATTTATTGCTAAACACACCCCTCTAGTCTCTTTATGAGGCTAGAGTTCGAAGTACATAAGTTATAAGTTATTTAAACACAGTAATAGCACAAATACACGTTTGGGCCCTAGGGGCGTACCAAACCATATACCAATAAAGTGGTATAAGAACCACGACTGAGCTAGACACTAGGCCTAGAGCCTCTAGAAGTGCTTGGACCACAAGGAACCACCCAAGGTAGTGACACAGGGGACCCACGGGGAACGCGTGCAGTGTAAATACACAGCCGCGAAACGCCGTTAACTTTTATGGAGAAAGTCGCGGTTTGGAAATTAAAGAAAAGGGACACTTAAAGAAGGACTTGGAGCAAACCCTTTGAGAACTAGGTCGTTCTAGAGTCTCTACCCACGGGAGCACCGGAGTACTCTTGTTACCTCACCCAGGGAAGCCGGGTGCATAGGTGCATTTCGGGGTCGGGTTTCGTCGTCGATTTGAATGGCGATCTGCTGCAAAGTGCTGCTGGCGACCAAGTGAAAAGTGTCCGGGTGGATCCAAAGGTGGATCGGAGATCTGAAGAACCTGAAAGCAGAGGGGACAGAGTCTGGGTCACTAGCCAGTGACCAGGAAGGCGATGAGCAGATGCCCACCGATGTCGAGTGCTTCAGGTAGGTTGATGGTCGTCTTGACTCTTCAGCCACGAGGTCCAGGAGGCGTTGTCGGTCACCAGGAGCAGGATTCGGGCTGGTACCCAATGTTTGTCGAGTGCTGAGGTGTCGGCGACCAGATTGGACCCAACAAGCCTTGGCAACGGCAAGTCTCAATGTAGATGAAGATTGACGATGATGCAGACCAGCAAGGTCTGAGGAACTCACCCAGCAAGGGTAAGTGAGGGCAAGCCTGGAGCAACTAGGGAGCCCAAGAAGAAAAGGATTGGCCTTCGTGAAGGGCTACTAGCCAACGGGCTAGTGACTGCGAAGGAGCCTCGAGACGGTGCACGTGGAGCTGGCTCACAGGACACTCGTGGAGTGGAGGCCAGTGATCTTCGGTGCATTTGGTGCTGGAGGCTAGGGCTACTCGGAGCCCAAAGCATGACTTCGTGGGAGTCACAGAAGAGGATGCACTAGCAAATGCGTGCGGTGTCCAGGGGTCACGGTTCCACATTACCCACGACAGCTACGGGCCTCAGCTTTGCTGGGGACTCAGGGCAGCCTCGGCGAAGTCTGGAAATCCACCTCTGGTGATGCAAAGACTTCGGCGTCCGACGGGAGCTTAGGCGATGCAGACCAGACAATTGCTTCTTTGGTGCCTGCCAAGCAGGGGAGTCACTCCTTGACCCCAAGGGAGATTCTTATGTCCTCTAATCTTGTAGTAGAGCGTCGAAGGTCCAGGATTCTGTGTCAGAGTTTCATCCAGGGATAATCTAAAGTCCTAAGGACTGGGTTCCTATACTTATACTAAGTTTAGGGGTTGGACTACTCTGTGGCCCCACCTATGGGTGGGTCAGGGCAGAGGGGTGGCTACACCCCTTTCCCTTTGTCCAGTTCACGCCAAAGCAGGGGCTGCAAGCCCCTGATCCGGTTTGAACTGGGGTATGCACAGGGACACCAAGTGTGCCCCCAGTGCAGGACTTCAAAGCACCCGAAAGTGCTCCCTCCCAGCCCCAATACACACTATCCTGTCTGGGGAGGTGGTCACACCTCCCGGGGACAGGGAACCTATTGTCCAGGCCTCCCCTGCCGGAGTTTCGTCCAGCAGCAGGAGGCCAGACTTGTGTCTGTGGCAGCTGCATCCATTTTGTGATGCCAGGGCTTTAGAAAGAAGTTACCGGCCAGGCCAGGGTTAACATGTCTCTCCCTCTAGAAGGGTGGAATGCTACCCCCGCCGCCAGAATTGGCGGGGGGGGTAGTATTCCAAGATGTTTGACAAACACGACATGTTTCGGTGCAGCCATTCTAAAGTTAGCATTTAACGCGAGGTTATAATGCGCTTAAGAGTATATGGTCAGGCTGCACTACAAACAGCATCAGAGAAGGGTCTCCGAATGCTGCAGAGGGGCCCTGCTCATGCAGGGGCACCCTCTCACATAGGAACCACGCACTCTGCCTTCAGGATTGATAAGGCCTGCCATAGGAGTGACTTATAGGTTTATATGTGTGTATGTATATAGTGATATAGGTAGCCTATATCACAGTAAGAGGTGCATGCACCACCTTACCCAGGCTGCAGTAGCAGACCTGTGGTGTCAGTTTGGATGGCCTTCCAGGGGTGGCATAATACATGCTGCAGCCCCTGGTAGGCCTCTGAGGTACCTATGCCCTGGGTACATAGTATACCATATACTAGGGACTTATAAGGGCACTCCAGATTCCAATCAGAGATGTGCCTAAGGCACATGGAAACCTTTTTACAGAGAAAGCAGATAGACTGGGGCCCTGAATAGCAGGATCCCAGCCCAACTAAGTCATAAACCAGCAAAACACCATAAAAAAAAAGTGGGGGCAACCATATAGTCAGATTCCACCTTCCTACACAAGTGTGGGAATGATGCACTGGACACAGTTTGCAGAGGTATAGTAGGAGGGACCCCAATGGCACCACATCATCAGTGATGTCACTGACCATGTCATGAGTGATGTAATATGTGACGTCATCAGCAGTGCATTGCGGGGCGCGAGTTATAGTTAGCTGAACTAACTATAACGGGGAATTTCTATGGTTTTGTACGAGTGAAATGTCCAACTAACTATAACTGTCCCTAAAACCTATGGTTTTTTCAGTGAATTTCAAAAGTTTTTTAAATGCTAATTTCTAACTATAACGTGTCTGAAACCTATGGTTTCTTCAGTGAATTTCAAAGGTTTTTTAAATGCTAATTTCTAACTATAACGTGCCTGAAACCTATGATTTTTAAGTGAATTTCAATGGTTTTTTTAAATGCTAGTTTCTAACTATGCCTACAGAGGTAGGACATGTGAAGAAAGAAGAAAAAACGCACAGAAAGAAGCAAAAGATGTGCAGAAAGAACCAACAGAGGAGCAGAAAGAGGCCTTGTTGCAAAATCATCCTGTGCCCACAACTTTTTCAGACGGGTACTGGTGGTAACTGACTCTGACTAACCAGAGCCAGTGCTATGCTAAAAGACACTTAGAATACAGTGAAAACACCTACATACACTAGGGAACACTATGCGTTGGGGTACCCCTGTGATTAGCATGACCTCCTCTGCAAGTCCCTAGTACATAATAGGGCAGGGGGATTAAAACTACCTCTTAAAACGCGCTACAGGGCGCGTTTGCACAGTGGTGAAGGGAGGGGGCCTGAGGTGACATGTGTGCAAACGCACCCCGTGGCGCGTTTTAAGTTGCGGGATTAAGTCCCCTTGAATTCTGAGGGTCCCTGGGGCCCAACTAGCCCCCAGGTACCTACAGTTAGGACCACAGAGCTGAGTTGCAGAGAGGCGTTCCGAGGCCACGCACCTTTTTCACCTCTCTGCAACGCAACTCTGTTGTGCTTACTGAAGGTACCTGGTGGGCTAGTTGGCCCCAGGGTCCCTCAGGATTCAAAGGGAATTAATTCCCCAACTTAAAACGCACCACAGGGCGTGTTTGCGCACATGTCACCTGAGGCCCCGCCCCCCTTCACCACTGTGCAAACGCGCCCCGTGGTGCGTTTTAAGTTGGGGGATTAGGTCACCTTGAATCCTGAGGGTCCCTGGGGCCCAACTAGCCCACTAGGTACTTCCAGTAAGCACCACAGGCCTGCGTTGCAACGCCTGTAACAAATTGTGCAGTTGTGTTTAGGTAGTGAAGAGGGTCGTGCTGGGGGTAGTGTTTTAGGGTTTAGGGTAGTGCAGTGGTATTTGTGTAGTGTAGGGGGTCATGCTGGGGTAGATTTAGGGTTTAAGGTAGTGCAGTGGTGTTTGGGTAGTGTAGGTAGTCGTGCTGGGGGGAGTGTTTTAGGGTTTAGGGTAGTGCAGTGGTGTTTGGGTAGTGTAGGGGGTCATGCTGGGGGTAGTGTTTTAGGGTTTAGGGTAGTGCAGTTGTGTTTGGGTAGTGTAGGGGGTCGTGCTGGGGGTAGTGATTTAGGGTAGTGTAGTGGTGTTTGGGTAGTGTAGGGGGTACTGCTGGGGGTAGTGTTTTAGGGTTTAGGTTAGTGCAGTGGTGTTTGGGTAGTGTAGGGGTACTGCTGGGGGTAGTGTTTTAGGGTTTAGGGTAGTGCAGTGGTGTTTGTGTAGTGTAGGGGGTAGTGTTTTAGGGTTTAGGGTAGTGCAGTGGTGTTTGTGTAGTGTAGGAGGTCGTGTTTTAGGGTTTAGGGTAGTGCAGTGGTCTTTGGGTAGTGTAGGGAGTCGTGCGGGGGTAGTGTTTTAGGGTTTAGGGTAGTGTAGGGGGTCATGCGGGGGGTAGTGTTTTAGGGATTAGGGTAGTGCATTGGTGTTTGGGTAGTGTAGGGGGTCATGCGGGGGTAGTGTTTTAGGGTTTAGGGCAGTGCAGTGGTGTTTGGGTAGTGTAGGGGTCGTGCTGGGGGAGTGTTTTAGGGTTTAGGGCAGTGCAGTGGTGTTCGGGTAGTGTAGGGGGTCGTGCTGGGGGAGTGTTTGAGGGTTTAGGGCAGTGCAGTGGTGTTCGGGTAGTGTAGGGGGTCGTGCTGGGGGAGTGTTTGAGGGTTTAGGGCAGTGCAGTCGTGTTCGGGTAGTGTAGGGGGTTGTGCTGGGGGTAGTGTTCTAGGGTTTAGGGCAGTGCAGTGGTGTTTGGGCAGTGTAGGGGGTCGTGCTGGGGGTGGTGTTTCAGGGTATAGGGCAGTGCAGTGGTGTTCGGGCAGTGTAGGGGGTGGTGTTTCAGGGTTTAGGGCAGTGCAGTGGTGTTCGGGCAGTGTAGGGGGTCGTGCAGGGGGTGGTGTTTCAGGGTTTAGGGCAGTGGTGTTCGGGCAGTGTAGGGGGTCGTGCTGGGGGTGGTGTTTCAGGGTTTGGGGCAGTGCAGTGGTGTTCGAGCAGTAAAGGGGGTCGTGCTGGGGGTGGTGTTTCAGGGTTTAGGGCAGTGCAGTGGTGTTCGGGCAGTGTAGGGGGCGGTGCAGGGGGTGGTGTTTCAGGGTTTAGGGCAGTGCAGTGGTGTTCGGGCAGTGTAGGGGGTGCTGCAGGGGGTGGTGTTTCAGGGTTTAGGGCAGTGCAGTGGTGTTCGGGCAATGTAGGGGGTCATGCAGGGGGTGGTGGTTCAGGGTTTAGGGCAGTGCAGTGGTGTTCGGGCAGTGTAGGGGGTCGTGCTGGGGCTGGTGTTTCAGGGTTTAGGGCAGTACAGTGGTGTTCGGGCAGTGTAGGGGGTCGTGCTGGGGCTGGTGTTTCAGGGTTTAGGGCAGTGCAGTGGTGTTCGGGCAGTGTAGGTGGTCGTGCTGGGGCTGGTGTTTCAGGGTTTAGGGCAGTGCAGTGGTGTTCGGGCAGTGTAGGGGGTCATGCTGGGGCTGGTGTTTCAGGGTTTAGGGCAGTGCAGTGGTGTTCGGGCAGTTTAGGGGGTCTTGCTGGGGCTGGTGTTTCAGAGTCTAGGGCAGTGCAGTGGTGTTCGGGCAGTGTAGGGGGTCTTGCTGGGGCTGGTGTTTCAGGGTTTAGGGCAGTGCAGTGGTGTTCGGGCAGTGTAGGGGGTCGTGCTGGGGGTGGTGTTTCAGGGTTTAGGGCAGTGCAGTGGTGTTGGGGCAGTGTAGGGGGTCATGCTGGGGCTAGTGTTTCAGGATTTAGGGCAGAGCAATGGTGTTCAGGCAGTGTAGGGGTTTTGCTGGAGGTGGTGTTTCAGGGTTTAGGGCAGTGCAGTGGTGTTCGTGCAGTGTAGGGGGTGTTGTTTCAGGGTTTAGGGCAGTGGTGTTCAGGCAGTGTAGGGGTCTTGCTGGGGTTGATGTTTCAGGGTTTAGGGCAGTGCAGTGGTGTTCGGGCAGTGTAGGGGGTCGTGCTGGGGGTGGTGTTTCAGGGTTTAGGGCAGTGCAGTGGTGTTCCGGCAGTGTAGGAGGTCGTGCAGGGGGTGGTGTTTCAGGGTTTAGGGCAGTGCAGTGGTGTTCGGGCAGTGTAGGGGGTCATGCTGGGGGTGGTGTTTTAGGGTTTAGGGCAGTGCAGTGGTGTTCGGGCAGTGTAGGGTGTCGTGCTGAGGGTGGTGTTTCAGGGTTTAGGGCAGTGCAGTGGTGTTCGGGCAGTGTAGGGGGTCGTGCAGGGGGTGGTGTTTCAGGGTTTAGGGCAGTGCAGTGGTGTTTGGGCAGTGTAGGGGGTCGTGCAGGTGGTGGTGTTTCAGGTTTTAGGGCAGTGCAGTGGTGTTCGGCCAGTGTAGGTGGTCTTGCTGGGGGTGGTGTTTCAGGCTTTAGTGCAGTGGTGTTCGGGCAGTGTAGGGGGTCTTGCTGGGGTGGTGTTTCAGGGTTTAGGGCAGTGCAGTGGTGTTCGGGCAGTGTAGGGGGTCTTGCTGGGGCTTGTGTTTGAGGGTTTAGGGTAGTGCAGTGGTGTTCGGGCAGTGTAGGGGGTCGTGCTGGGGCTGGTGTTTCAGGGTTTAGGGCAGTGCAGTGGTTTTCGGGCAGTGTAGGCGGTCGTGCTGGGTCTGGTGTTTCAGGGTTTAGGGCAGTGCAGTGGTGTTCGGGCAGTGTAGGGGGTCGTGCTGGGGGTGGTGTTTCAGAGTTTAGGGCAGTGCAGTGGTGTTCGGGCAGTGTAGGGGGTCGTGCTGGGGGTGGTGTTTCAGGGTTTAGGGCAGTGCAGTGGTGTTCAGGCAGTGTAGGGGGTCATGCTGGGGGTGGTGTTTCAGGGTTTAGGGCAGTGCAGTGGTGTACGGGCAGTGTAGGTGGTCTTGCTGGGGGTGGTGTTTCAGGGTTTAGGGCAGTGGTGTTCGGGCAGTGTAGGGGGTCTTGCTGAGGGTAGTGTTTCAGGGTTTAGGGCAGTGCAGTGGTGTTCGGGCAGTGTAGGGGTTGTGCTGGGGGTGGTGTTTCAGGGTTTAGGGCAGTGCATTGGTGTTTGGGCAGTGTAGGGGGTCGTACTGGGTGTGGTGTTTCAGGGTTTAGGGAGTGCAGTGGTGTTCGGGCAGTGTAGGGGTCATGCTGGGGCTGGTGTTTCAGGGTTTAGGGCAGTGCAGTGGTGTTCGGGCAGTGTAGGGGTCTTGCTGGGGGTGGTGTTTCAGGGTTTAGGGCAGTGCAGTGGTGTTCGGGCAGTGTAGGGGGTCTTGCTGGGGGTAGTGTTTCAGGGTTTAGGGCAGTGCAGTGGTGTTCGGGCAGTGTAGGGGGTCTTGCTGGGGGTAGTGTTTCAGGGTTTAGGGCAGTGCAGTGGTGTTCGTGCAGTGTAGGTGGTCCTGCTGGGGATGGTGTTTCAGGGTTTAGGGCAGTGCAGTAGTGTTCGGGCAGTGTAGGGAGTCGTGCAGGGGGTGGTGTTTCAGGGTTTAGGGCAGTGCAGTGGTGTTCGGGCAGTGTAGGGGGTCGTGCTGGGGGTGGTGTTTCAGGGTTTAGGGCAGTGCAGTGGTGTTCGGGCAGTGTAGGGGGTCGTGCTGGGGGTGGTGTTTCAGGGTTTAGGGCAGTGGTGTTCGGGCAGTGTAGGGGGTCTTGCTGGGGGTGATGTTTCAGGGTTTAGGGCAGTTCAGTGGTGTTCGGGCAGTGTAGGAGGTCTTGCTGGGTGTAGTGTTTCAGGGTTTAGGGCAGTGCAGTGGTGTTCGGGCAGTGTAGGGGTCATGCTGGGGGTGGTGTTTCAGGGTTTAGGGCAGTGCAGTGGTGTTCGGGCAGTGTAGGGGGTCGTGAAGGGGTGGTGTTTCAGGGTTTAGGGCAGTGCAGTGGTGTTCGGGCAGTGTAGGGGGTCGTGCTAGGGTATGTGTTTCAGGGTTTAGGGCAGTGCAGTGGTGTTCGGGCAGTGTAGGGGGTCGTGCAGGGGCTGGTGTTTCAGGGTTTAGGGCAGTGCAGTGGTGTTCGGGCAGTGTAGGGGGTCGTGCTGGGGGTAGTGTTTTAGGGTTTAGGGTAGTGCAGTGGTGCTTGTGTAGTGTAGGGGGTCGTGCTGGGGGTAGTGTTTTATGGTTTAGGGTAGTGCAGTGGTGTTTGTGTAGTGTAGGGGGTCATGTTTTAGGGTAGTGCAGTGGTGTTTGGGTAGTGTAGGGGGTCGTGCTGGGGGTAGTGTTTTAGGATTTAGGTTAGTGCAGTGGTGTTTGGGTAGTGTAGGGGGTCGTGCTGGGGGTAGTGTTTTAGGGTTTAAGGTAGTGCAGTGGTGTTTGTGTAGTGTAGGGGGTCGTGCTGGGGGTAGTGTTTTAGGTTTTAGGGTAGTGCAGTGGTGCTTGTGTAGTGTAGGGGGTCGTGCTGGGGGTAGTGTTTTAGGGTTTAGGGTAGTGCAGTGGTGTTTGTGTAGTGTAGGGGTCATATTTTAGGGTAGTGCAGTGGTGTTTGGATAGTGTAGGGGGTCATGCTGGGGGTAGTGTTTTAGGATTTAGGTTAGTGCAGTGGTGTTGGGGTAGTGTTTTAGGGTTTAGGGTAGTGCAGTGGTGTTTTTGTAGTGTAGGGGGTCATGCTGGGGGTAGTGTTTTAGGGTTTAGGATAGTGCAGTGGTGCTTGTGTAGTGTAGGGGTCGTGCTGGGGTAGTGGTTTAGGGTTTAGGGTAGTGCAGTGGTGTTTTTGTAGTGTAGGGGGGTCATGTTTTAAGATGCAACGCTCCAAAACCTGACCAGTCTGCACAACATAAAACTGCAAAAAAACTAAAAATAAAAAAAGTTTTGCACACTTTTGTCATTGGGCTATATGTGGGCTACATCGGGGTAATATTTGTGCTACATTTGGGCTCTTTTTTCACTGGTGGCCATCTTGGAAGACTTCTTTGTTATGAAGTTTCCTAATTTCCTCATTTATTGCAGTCTCCTTAGTAGGAAATGCTTTCAGTTTTTTACTTTGATTCCATCAAGAAGGCATTCAGATGTGTCACACATTTGCCATAAATTCAGAATGTTATTACTCTAGTTGTTCATTAGATCACTGTAGTAAAGCTACTGCTCACCAAGGAGTTAACTGGAAGTCTACTGCTGGTATTGAAAGTGATTGTTTCAGTCTGCATGTCAGAATTTTCTAATGAAATAGAAGAGGATTTGAGATGTCACTTAAAACATGCACTAAATTTTCTTTTTGCAGCACTAACCATAATTTCTATGGCAAAATGAACCCCCTCATTTTGTTCCTTTTTAAATTAAATGTTTTAAGTGTTACCAGTTTATTCCAATCAAGATGGCTTCAGGTGTGCCATACTTTTGTCATAAGTAAGGCTGTTAGCACTCTAGTTGTTCTTTAGAACACTCTGGGAAGCTGCAGTAGAACACAAAGGAATCAACTGACAGTCTCTGCCCTTGTTGGATGTACATGTTTTACTGAGAATGTCAGACTTCATTCTCACATGACTGAGAAAGATAATGTGAATTTACGGAAAATATGCTCTCATTTTAGCTTCTGGGGCACCTTCCAAAACTGTATGGGACAAGCATGTGAAAATAGTTTTCTCTCAAACATGATTCATGATATCCCAGCAGAAGGTTTTTCACAGGGTAAAATCACCTTAGAACACACCACAATTCCTGAAATTAGTATGGTACCATCAACAAATGAATTCTAATGTAACTAAAGTCTGTTATCACCCTTTATAGTTCTCCTTTTGGTAACCCTCAAAATCTTCGATTCACTACAATGCATTTCAATGGTACTATCATTTATATTGGTCCCAAGATGGCTGCCAGCAATTCCAGGATGAAGTGCTGACAGCCAATCAGATCTCACGATGACATGTGTGGTTAGGCTCCGCCCAGATATATATGTGTTTTTACTTTTGATTTTCTCAGCAACTACTGAACGGATTTACACCATTTAACAAAAGGGTTCTTTCTGAACCAAGAACTACCTCTTTGCCAAATTTGGTGTAATTCCGTTCAGCAGTTCGGGCTGTAGCCGTGTCTAAAGTTTCCTATGGAAAATTGCATGGGGAAAATGTGTTTTGGGACCCCCCTTTTTTCTCGGCCCCCGCTTGACGAATCCCCCGAGACTTTCAGGGTAGGAGCGGACCGGAGCGCCCCACAAAGTTTGAAAATTTTGCGAAGATACGTCAACCGGCAAGAGAGTTATTTCAAATAGAATGTTGCGGATTTCCTATGGATAATAGGTTGTAACTATAACTATCTACTGGCGACCGCCAGTAGATAATATATATATATATATATATATATATATATATATTACCTACTGGCGGTCGCCAGTAGGTAGTTATAGTTAGGACCAAGTTTCCATAGGAAAGCGTTTTTTGTTTTCCCAATAACTTTGGCGCAGGTAGACGAATCTTCGCGAAATTTTCAAAACTAGTGATCAGCTCCGGTCACCTCCTGTCTTGAAAGTTTCGGGGTGATTTGCCAAGCGGGGGCGAGAAAAAAGGGGGTCCCAAAGCGCGTTTTCCCCATGTTATTTTCCATAGGAAACTTTAGACAAAGCTACAGCCCGAACTGCTGAACGGAATTACACCAAATTTGGCAAAAGGTAGGTCTTGGTTCAGAAAGAGTCCTTTGTGTTAAATGGTGTAAATCCGTTCAGTAGTTTTTTAAATATTAAAGGAAAAGAAAGGAAAAAGAAATATCGATATCTGGTCGGAGCCTAACCACACATGTCATCGTGAAATCTGATTGGCTGTCAGCACTTCATCCAGGAAATGCTGGCAGCCATCTTGGGACTAGGTTGAACCAGAGTCATAAGAAAACAGTTAAACAAAGATGAAAAACAAGAAAAGGGGCAGGGTAGGAACACCCTGACCCCTAGGCCTGCTCAGGGGGTCCCACAAGGAACCCCAGCCCAAAAACATTTTAAGAAACGTCCGAATTCGCGCTGGGTGCGCGACTCCGGAATAAAAAATAAAAAACAAGCATTGGCATCGCCAATAGGTCTCGCCGTTGGGACCTTATAAGTGTTTAGCCAGAGATATTGGCAATGTTTCTAAGGTATGTTGTAGAGAGGGAGAGAGAGACTGACTGACTGAGAGAGAGACTGACTGACTGAGAGAGACTGACTGACTGAGAGAGACTGACTGACAGAGAGAGACTGACTGACAGAGAGAGACTGACAGAGAGAGAGAGAGACTGACAGAGAGAGAGAGACTGACTGAGAGAGAGAGACTGACTGAGAGAGAGAGAGACTGAACGACAGAGAGAGACTGACTAACAGAGAGACTGACTGACTGAGAGAGAGACTGACAGAGATAGAGAGACTGACAGAGAGAGAGAGACTGACTGAGAGAGAGAGACTGACTGACTGAGAGAGAGACTGATTGACTGAGAGAGAGACTGACTGACTGAGAGAGAGAGACTGACTGATAGAGAGAGACTGACAGAGAGAGACTGACTGACAGACAGAGAGAGACTGACTGACTGAGAGAGAGAGATACTGACTGACTGAGGTAGAGAGAGACTGACTGAGAGAGAGAGACTGACTGACAGAGAGACTGACTGACTGAGAGAGATACTGACTGAGAGAGAGACTGACTGACAGATAGAGACTGACTGACAGAGAGAGAGACTGACTGAGAGAGAGACTGACAGAGAGAGAGACTAACCTACTGAGAGACTGACTGACTGAGAGAGAGACTGACTGACAGAGACAGAGACTGACAGAGAGAGAGACTGACAGAGAGAGAGACTGACTGAGAGAGTGACTGATTGAGAGAGACTGACTGACTGAGAGACTGACTGACTGAGACTGACAGAGAGAGAGAGAGAGAGAGAGAGACTGACTGACAGAGAGACTGACTGAATGAGAGAGAGACTGACTGACAGAGAGAGACTGACTGACAGAGAGAGACTGACAGAGAGAGAGAGAGACTGGCTGACAGAGAGAGACTGGCTGACAGAGAGAGACTGACTGACAGAGAGAGACTGACAGATAGAGAGAGACTGACTGACAGAGAGAGACTGACTGACTGAGAGAGACTGACTGACAGAGAGAGAGACTGACAGAGAGAGAGAGCAACTGACTGACAGAGAGAGAGACTGACTGACAGAGAGAGACTGACTGACAGAGACTGACTGACAGAGAGAGAGACTGACTGAGAGAGAGACAGACTGACAGAGAGAGAGAGAGACTGACTGACAGAGAGAGAGACTGACTGACTGAGAGAGAGACTGACTGACAGAGAGAGACTGATTGACAGAGAGAGAGACTGACTGACTGAGAGAGACTGACTGACTGAGAGAGACTGACTGACTGAGAGAGAGACTGACTGACTGAGAGAGACTGACTGACTGAGAGAGAGACTGACTGACTGAGAGAGAGAGAGACTGACTGACAGAGAGAGACTGACTGACTGAGTGAGACTGACTGACTGAGTGAGAGAGAGAGAGAGACTGACTGACAAAGAGAGAGACTGACTGACAGAGAGAGAGATTGACTGACAGAGAGAGATACTGACTGACTGAGAGAGATACTGACTGACTGAGAGAGATACTGACTGACTGACAGAGAGAGAGGAAAACCTGCTCTCGCTACAATGAAGCAAAGCAGGATTGCATGTCAGCAGCTCCCCTTGCTCAAATGCAATGCTGGCTCCCACAGGAGGCGGGCAGCCGGCGGGACTGCGGGGGCATTGGGGCTCCCCCCACAGTCCCCCTCCTTAAAAAAAAAAATGTGGCCATGCCCTGGGGGATGGGGTCCCCGGGGCCGCGTTTTTTTTTTTTTAAATGTAAAAAAAAGAGCAGGCTCTGGGGGATGGAGTCCCCAGGGCCCCAAATAATGTAAAAAAAGGGGGGCCACACAGCCCCCTTGTAAAAAAAAAAAAAAGCTGGCATCGAGCCGGAGGCCCCCTTGATCCCTCCCTGCAGCACTCAGCAAATGCGCCCCCGGCGCGTTGTAAGTTGGGGAATTAATTCCCCTTGAATACTGAGGGTCCCTGGGGCCAACTAGCCCACCAGGTACCTCCAGTATGCGCCACAGAGGTGCGTTGCAGAGAGGTGTTCCGAGGCCACGCCCCTTTTTACACCTCTCTGCAACGCAGCTCTGTGGCGCTTACTGGAGGTACCTGGTAGGCTAGTTGGCCCCCAGGGACCCTCAGGTCTCAAGGGGAATTAATCCCCCAATTTACAACATGCCAGGGGGCGTGTTTGCACAGTGGTGCAGGGAGGGGGCAGGGCCTGACATGGCAAGTGTGCAAACGCGCCCCCTGGCACATTAGAATTGGGGGATTAAGTCCCCTTCAATCCTGAGGGACCCTGGGGCGAACTAGCCCACCAGGTACCTCCAGTAAGCGCTACAGAGCTGCGTTGCAGAGAAGTGGTCTGAGGCCATGCTCCTTTTTACACCTCTCTGCAACGCAGCTCAGTGACGCTTAATGGAGGTACCTGGTGGCCTAGTTGGCCCCCAGGGACCCTCAGGATTCAAGGGGACTTAATCCCCCAACTTACAATGCGCCAGGGGGCGCGTTTGCAGAGTGCTGCAGGGAGGGGGCGTGGCCTGATATAACAAGTTAGTAATCCTGCTGTGTGGGACTTACTGGAGGTAATAAAAGGGGTAGTTGGCCCCCAAGGTTGACGTTGGGGGCTAACTATCCCTCCTGTTACTTCCGCTAAATCCCACACAGTGGGATTGCTAAAAGGTGTTTGAAGGCCACGCTCACCTTTCTCCACCACTCTGCAAACGCGACGGCTATGTTATAGTTAGAAATTAGCATTTAAAAAACCTTTGAAATTCACTGAAAAAACCATAGGTTTCAGGGACGTTATAGTTAGAAATTAGCATTTAAAAAACCATTGAAATTCACTGAAAAAACCATAGGTTTCAGGCACGTTATAGTTAGAAATTAGCATTTAAAAAACCTTAGAAATTCACTGAAAAAACCATAGGTTTCAGGGACGTTATAGTTAGTTGGACATTTCACTCGTACAAAACCATAGAAATTCCGCCGTTATAGTTAGTTCAGCTAACTATAACTCGCGCCCCCGCAATGCACTGCTGATGACGTCACATATTACATCATTCATGACATATACATATAAAAACAATACCCTTAAAGGCTTAAAGTGCCGCATACATTATGCAAAAAAGAAGCAGAGAACTCTGGGTAGTTCACAATTTTAGGTGGAGAGCAGCTCCTGTATAGAGCACCCTGAAACACTGGCTACACTCTGAATCTGCTCACCTCAAATGTCTGTTTTTAATACATGTTTTTAAAAATAAAAAGTATTAACCTATCAACTACAAAGCATTGAATAAATTACAAAATTAATTAAATTTAAAAACTATAAAATAAAAAAAGACATTTACTATTAATATAAATTTTTTAAAAATGATCTCGCTCTCTCTCTCTATATAAATATATATATAAATATATACATTATATATATATATATAGTCTGGGAATAATAGATATACTATTCCCACTCCAGTCTCTGCAACAGTAGGGAAAGCATTGGACTTCGGAGAGGTAAGATTGACTATTCCCACTCCAGTCAGTGCAACAGTAGGAAAAGCGTTGGACTTCCGAGGGAAGATTTACTACTCCCACTCCAGTCTTTGAAACAGAAGGGAAAGCGTTGGACTTCAGAGGGATTACATTTAATAGTCCCACCTAAGTCTGTGCAACAGTAGAAAGCATTAGCCCACAGAGCTATTAACTTTACTATTCCCACTCCAGTCTGTGCAACATTAGGGAAAGCATTGGACTTCAGAGGGACAAGATTTACTATTTCCACTCCAGTCTGTGCAACAGTAGGAAAAGCTTTGCACTTTGGAGGGGTAAGGGACCACTACCTGCCCTTAAAAAATGAAACGAAAACGTTTCATTTTTTCTTTTTTAAATGCATCCCGTTTTCCTTTAAGGAAAACGGGCTGGATTTAAAAAAAAAAACCTGCTTTATTGAAAAGCAGTCACAGACATGGTGGTCTGCTGACCCCAGCAGGCCACCATCCCTGTGAGGCTGGCCATTCCCAATGGGGTCTCAAATTGCGAGTTGCTCATGAATATTGATGAGCCTCGCATTTTACGACCCCATTGGGAATCGCTAACAGTGTCTCTGACACTGTTGTACATTGGATTTAGCGCCTCGCAATTTGCGACTCGCAATTTGTCGCAAATTGCGAGGAGCTAAATCCAATGGTCGTACATCTGGCCCTAGGTCAGAGTACCATCAGGAAAGGGTGGTTCATGTCTTGTGCCATGTCCAATCACATACCAACAAACCATATGTTAAAATACTAGGAAGCAGCGGAAGCACAGGACTTGGATACGCCACACAACCCCAGAACAACAGGAATTCCAGGATTGCAAATGCAGCCATGACATAGGAATCCAAGACTGACATTGTGAAACAACACTGTCATTACCGCTGTTTATTTAAATAGCTTCAGCATCAGGTAGCAAGCACTATTCTAAGGGTCTTTTGCTCACAAGTTCAGATGTAACTTGCTTTCTTGCATATAAACATAGGGCCAGAGTATGTCTTATGCGCAAGAGGAAAACCTCTTAAGCTCTCACCTAAGCATTAGGCCCAGTTGTGATGTGTAGCACAATACTTTCCCTATACACCCAAAGATGCAGAGGAAGCTTATTTGGAAGAATAGATGCTGCAGGCTTATTATAGATATGAATGTGTTAGGATAGGAATGGCCCGTGCATGTTGTACAGTTTTGTTCCCCTGCCGTGAATGCCCGACTGCATGTATCTGGTATTCTGACTTTTGTTTTTTTGGCTTTACCATCACACTAATGTACTATGTGCGTAGAGGCATAGAACTATCCCTTGACATGACTAAGTTCCTGGACTTGTCCTGTAAACTGCTGAGCGCCACCAAGTGTGCCCTCGTTGACAGACAGTGGACTACCCCAGCAGGGCCGAGGAACAGCATGTCCCTACTGTCTTTGGGGCACAGACTGAGGAGGGTGATCTAAGAGAGCCGTCTCTCTGCAGTAGTTCTCTGTGGCAACTGAAAAAATCGAGACTGTGATTCACAGGGCTGTCATCGCAAGTCAGAACAGGTCTGGGTTTGACTGCATCATCACCCAAGTATTGGCCTGTGCATGGCTGCATCATCAGTGTATAGGTCTGTCCATGGCTGCATCTTCACTAAAGTCGTGGCCGGTATGTGGCCATATTGTAACCAGAAGAACCAGCCTATGCAGGACTTCAACAGCCGCCCATGCAGGGCCTTACCTGCCAGCAACGAATGGTGACTGTTGATTCTGCGACTGCTGAGGGAAGGGCAGCTTGTCCAGCAGCCCTCGTGGAGCACACAAGCATAGTTGCTGGTTGGCATGGCACCTCTCAGAAGATAGATGGGGATGCGCACATTGAGGAAGATGCTTGGCGGCTGCCCTGAGCACTGATCCACCATGTGCAGTAAGAAGCTGAAGACGTAATCATCAGAGACTGTGTCACTGGAACCAAGCTGTACCAGGCTGATGAGCCCATAACTAGGGGAAACCGGTCCTGGGTTGCTTGTGTTCTGGTTCAGGGAGGACCTGGCTTGGCAGTTCGGGCTGGACTGTTCCCATTGGAGCAGGGTCCAGACTGATTTGCATATAAATTGGTGCAAACTAAGGTGACGTGGTGTGCAAAATAACAATGGATTGGGATGCAGCCTGAGTAATTTCCAGTGGCTGAGATTACTTCAAGCATTCCTTTTTTATATACTTTAGTGTATCAGAGACTGAGCACAAGGCTGTCAAGTAGTGGGAACTGCTACTTAGCTCTAATCACGTTAATACCTCTTACCTTGAATAGAGGGACCACCTAGATCAAGGAGAGTGTGTCGAAGATAGCGGATAGCTGTGCACTGAATACGCCCAGGTACACTAAATTGCATTTAGTTGGGTTAGTGTGTAATATTACATTCTAGCATGCATCAAAGTACTTTATTTTGTGAAAGATAAGCCCTGGGTTGAACATTCATGTGTTGCGCTGTTGTGTGATTGTTGAGCTCTGAGCTTAAACCCCACCACACCACCTTCCTGAGAAGCATGTGACCAGGGGATGCTCCTCCGCTAAGGCAGAGGAGCGTCGCCCCACTACCTTTCAGCACAGCAAAAAAGGAAAAATAAAATGATAATAACGAGATGTAATTATCATTTTATTTTTCTGTGCTGGGGCAGATTGTGGGGCGGGCTAGGCTGCCCAAGTGGGAGGAGTGGTTGCACCCTCCTAAGTGTGCATGAATGTTTGGCCGGCCCTCTGGGGCCGGGTCAAACATTCATGCGCACTTTGCATGTTCTCCACCCAGGCTACATTACAGCCTGGGTGGAGAACATGCCCAGGCTTCCATTCCCCATCTGAGTGCCAAACCACGGTGCTCAGACGAATCATAGTGCTGCATTGCAGCGTTGTGATTGGCTCAGTGAAGCATGGGTGCTTACCAATCACAGTGCTGCATTGCAGCATTTTGATTGGCTTAGGGGAGCCTATCGTGCTTCCTGCTTACTGTTCCAACAGAAGCCAGCAAGAGCACGGAAGAGAGGCGCCGGCCGGCAAGTAAGTGATTTAAAAAAAAAAATTTATTTTTCCCCACCTTTTCCCCCTTCCTCCCTCCCCGGGCATTTGCCAAAACTGCTACGCATCCCCAGGGGAGGTGCAATGAGGAGAAATATCTTTATTTCTCCAAGTTTTTTCCCCTTTCTATGTGTGCTGCATTCTGCTGCAGCACACATAGAAAGAGGAGAATGCCTCAGGGGATTGTTTTTGGTGCAGGAGGGTTTCCCTTCTTGCACAAAAACTACCCTGCTTACAATGCAGGCACTCTTGCTCCATGGTGCAAGAGTACCTGCATTGGTGCTAGGCAGCACATTGTGCGCCAGCGCTTGGAAAAGGCGGGAATGTGCTATATTATGTTAAATATGCGCCATTCCTGCCCTTTCTCTATTACGCAAAGGAAACAATTGATGGACGGAATGCTGGACAATGCAAACATTCGCCCCCAGTCACAAGGATCTGGGTTAAGTCCATCATTCTTTTGCTCACCACACCACCCCGGTTTGGACCCAGCCATATGCAAATCAGTCTTGACCCTGTTCCTTTAACCGGTCCTAGGATGCTTGTTTCCAGTCCAGGGAGGACCTGGCCTGGCAGTTCGGGCTGGACTGTTCCCATCGGGCGCAGGGTCAAGACTGATTTGCATATGGCTGGGTCCAAACTGGAATGGCATGGTGACAAAAAAACGATGGATTTAGGCCCAGATCTCTGTACTGGGGTGAATGTATGACATTGTTCTGCATTCTGTCCATCAATAGTTCTTTTTGCATTTGGCACCCTGAGTGGGACGGGTATGTCTAGACGTGGGTCCCGTGCTCTCCATGCCACTGGAGTCATGCTATCCTGGCTGATGAGGGGTGAAACCCCGTAACTGGTCCTAGGATGCTTGTTTCCAGTCCAGGGAGGACCTGGCCTGGCAGTTCAGGCTGGACTGTTCCTATTGGGCGCAGGGTCAAGACTGATTTGCATATGGCTGGGTCCAAACTGGAATGGCATGGTGAGCAAAAAAACTATGGATTTAGGCCCAGATCTCTGTACTGGGGTGAATGTATGACATTGTTCTGCATTCTGTCCATCAATTGTTCTTTTTGCCTTTCTCTATTACGCAGCTTAGCAAGGTGGCTTGCTGCGCTGCATCACATATTGACAAATATGCCCCTTATTGTGTGTGAGTCCACCCACTGATCTCACAGGCAGATCGCAATTTGAAGCCAGTAAATATTTTTGCCCTATTTATCATTTTTTCATGCCACACAACGCAGCAAGACACCTTGCTGCGCTGCGTAAAAGGAAGAGGGCAGGAATGCACCATATCTATCAAAATATGTTGCCTTTCTGCTCTTTCCTTGTGCTGGCACACTTATGCCTGTCTAGCGCCAATGCAGGCACCCTTGCACCATGATGGTGCAAGGGTGCCTGCGTTGCAGGTAGGATTTGTTTTATGCAGGAAGGGACACCGTCCTGCACAGAAACCATCCTCTGATACTTTTTCCTCTTTCTATGTATGCTGCATAATGCAGCACATGTAGAAAGAGGAAAAAACACGGAGAAATAAAGATATTTCTCCTCATTGTGCCTCTCCTGGGAAGGCGTTTCCTTTTGACACAATCTCAGGTCTACCACTCCTAGTAAATCTGGGAATGCAGCAAAATCTATGGGTGGATGTGGGGGGACTGCCACGCACCACCCATGTAACGCCTTCCTGGGGCAGAGTAATGCAAGGCAGTGACTTGTGCTGCCTCGCGTTACTCCAGATTTACCAACTACGCAGGGCCATGCAAGGTGGCCTTGCATAGCTTGATAAATCTCATTTGAGGTTTTACGTCACCCTGCATTTCCTTGCGTGTGCAAGGCTGACACAGAACCTTTGATAAATATGCCCCTTTGTATCTTAGACTCACAACCACTCCATGATGTATTGCCTCTCCTTTCTTTGGGCAAAGTGTCCTCTTAGAACAGTGGATCCTCCTTTTTGGCTGAGAACCAAATACTAGAGGCTTAGGAGGTATAGCTATCCTCAGCAGGAGTGTGACCACCACCTTCAGTTCTCCCTGTTGGCAGGTGGGAGGCCAGACGGTATTCAACATGTTGTTTGATGGTGCTGTGTGAATCATTAGTCCAATCAGGAGACTCCACCGTCTCTTAAATTGTGGAAGAAGCAATAAAGGTCAGCCAGTGTAATAAGAGAAGCACCATCTTAACAAAGACTGTAGTCAGGATAGGGTCACTGTTACTATCTGAGCAAAACATATGTGCTACCTGCCCATTCCCTGCTTCCTATGTTCAAATCTGACAAGGAGGGCTAAAGCTCAGCAAAAGGTCTTTATTGGTCGAAACATTACCTGGAAGATATACACATCCCCTGGCAGCGTTCTGGGATGTCTAAAATTAAAAGAAGATGCACTAGGGCTTGCTTGGTTTCGCTCCGCAATATCAAGGGCTGTACACGTTTTGAATGGCTGTTTGGCCTAGCAACACATGCCACTTTTTGGAAATATAAGCAGGGCCTTTGAGCCAGGTTAGCTTTTCTCCCGTTTGTTTGGAAGAAACCCTGTACAACAGAATATAAACAAGCATCTGCAATGCAACAGGTCTCACATTTACGCGAGTTTGAGCTATTGGCATTGTAAATGACAATGCCTTTTATATATGTTTTGGTTTTTAAAACATAAATAAAAGGCATTGTCATTTACAATGCCAATAGTTTAAACTCTTACGAATGCGAGACCTATTGCATTCCAAATGTGGGATTAAAAGTGTGTGTGCGTGTGGGGGGTTGCAAACAGAAGGTAGCAGAAGGAACACAGACGGGGAGGGTGTGGGGAAGGAAAACTGAGGGTGCGCGTGTGGGGAAGCAAAAATGATGGTGCAGTGGGGAAAGGGGCACGGAGGGCATAGGGAAGCAAACGATAGACAGAGCAATGTGGCGGGCAGGGGGAGAAAAGCAAATGAGCGAGAGCAATTTTAAGCTGGGGGTGAAAGCACACCCTTTACAGGTAATCTGAGCCGAGGAGCAAAGTGCAGTGAGCTGCCACTTTGGAAATGGAGAACTGCTCAGTATAGCGCTCCAATACCTTCCGGTCGGGTTCGCGCTTGCAGTTGCGGGAGAGTGTGTCTAAAGAGACATTTGCAGCCAAAGAGTTTCTTTCTTTTTTGGATCCATTTCACAGAAAAAAAATTGAGAAAAGAGGGTAAGAGCCCTTTGTTAATGTCATGGATTTTAGCAAGTGAGCAAAGGAGCAAACCTAAAGCATATTCATGTTTAACATAGATGTTCGTTCAGAAAATAAACACGCCAGATCTAGCGGAATTTACATCACGCACCTTTGACCTCCCTAAAGGCATCGCTGAGTTGCCCCCTTCTGTCTCCCATGGCCCCTCATGAAGTCCCCATTTGCTACGAGTTAAACTAGCTGGTGGTCACAAATGCGCATGAGAGACCCTCCTGCCTTCCTGCAGTAAGAGAAACTCATTAAAGAAAATAGTGCTTACAGACTAAAGAAGACGTACCGTGTAACAACCAAAGTAAAAGGGCCAGTCCTCATGGGAGGTTACAAATGATGATAAGGTGGTACTAAGGAGGGACTAACAAGCCTAATAACGAATCAGAAGCCAGCATTTACGAAGGACAATGACACAAGCCAATGACAAATATGGGCGGAGAGTGAGCGGGGCTTCAAGTACATACTCCAATACAGCATGGCTCGCAGAGCAGCGCAAACGCTGCTCAGGCTCGACCTAAAAAGGACTGAACCAGAAGGAGGGATCTTGGCCACCCTCTTTTAGAGTCTAAAATCTAGGATGAGTGTAGATAAAAACCTGCTTTTGCTTGCAACTGAGGACAAGGGGTAGACCGCCCAGAGAAATAATTTCGAAAACTGCTGAATCTTAGCTGCTATGATTGCTGCTGTGAGGACCTGCTGCCTGAAGAGGAGGAGCCTATCTGACAACAGAATGCTGCTTTCACTGACTATACCTTCCCTGGACAATTATATCGTGAAAGGAACAAATATCCATTCTCTTTATCCACATTTCCGCTGTGAGAGCGTCGCCAATTCCATGGACAGCATCTGAATGGAGAGAGGGCTGAAGAAGGCCCTCAAGCAGTTTTGGTCGGGGTTCTTCTCACCCCCCCCGTGACTGCCAACCTCTTGCCTCCGTAACCTTTGTCACCTGTGGGCTTTCCCACACTTTCCTACTATCTGACTGTCCACTGCTGGCGTGACCACCAAAGTTATAACATTTCTGCACCCAGGATTCGACTGACCTTTTGGGCAATCAGGCAGAGCTGTGTGGGCTGGTCGGACAGGTCAGTGTATGGGCCATTTTGTTAGCAGTTTGTGGGCCTCTTTTATGGCCAAATGGGCCTTTTCAGGTCGAGCCTGGGTAGCACATGTACTGCTCTGCGAGGCATGCTGTATTCAGGTAGGGGCTTGAGGCTCTGCCCACTCTCTGCCCATATTTGTCATTGGCTTGTGTCATTGTCCACTGTAAACTGTGGCTGTTCATTGGTCAATAGGCTTAGTAGTCCCGCCTAAGTACCGCCTTGTCTCATTTTGTAACCTCCCATGGCGAAATGCCCTGTTACGTGTGTTGTTACTCAGTAGGCTTTAATTACAGCCTCAGAGCACTATTTTCTCAGATAGATTTGTCCTGCCTGCTGTTGCAGGCAGGACATGCTCTCTTCTAATGCTTTTTTTACATTTTTATATCACAGGCGCCGAACGCATTTGCAATGCAGTAGGTCTCACCTTTGCAAGAGTTTAAGCTATTGGCATTGTAAATGACAATGCCTTTTATGTATCTGTTTTAAAAACAACACATAAATAAAAGGCATTGTCATTTACAATGCCAATAGCTTAAACTCTCGTAAATTCGAGACCTATTGCATTGCAAATGCTTGTTTACTTTTGATTTCCTTGCTATGACCACAAACATTGTCTGCAGCAAACACAAATGCATGCAGTCTTCCATACCAGCAAAACACCTATACAGGTTACTTTTACAAGTTCAAAATCGGCCTCATTTGCAAATGTGGGTCACTTTTTTTTTTAGCTATCCGGTTCACTAATGGGGGCCAGTATTACTTGGCTGCCCAGGCCTATTTTTGTCCCCGTCCAACCCTACCTGCACCCCAGCAAAGATGGCCTTTTTGTTGTTGTTTGTAGCTCGACGTCCCATTTGTTTCCAGATTGAGTTGCGTGTTTCCCTTGAAGTTGAGGACCCTTCCCTACACCAGCTGCATCATTCAGCATTTCCAATGTGACCTCAACAGCCCTCCCCAAACCTCACTTTGCAACCACTGGCTGCTATGAATTCACTTCCATGACTGATGAGCCTCGTGACAGCATCAACGTCACCAGACACCAACAAAAGTTAAGACTTCCCCGAAAGCTTGCAGAGCACTCTGAACTTCTACAAATAACCAAATAAAAGACTAACATATCCACCCCTCAAATTAATTTAATATTTCACTAAACTAATTCACCACTAATCCTTTATGTTTTCCATAGTAGCGTGCTACTCGCTGAAAAAGCGCTTTGATGCCTCGCCAGGGGCAGTAAGCGCTATATAAATGCAATTACAATACAATACAATACATGAGATAACCACATAAGCAGCACTGTGCCCACATTCAATAGAATGTCCTGAGTGTCCCCAGACATTGGGAAAACTACACAACTATTTCCTTTATGGTAAACTATTGAATCTAGAAGAGAACAAAAGTTATGTTTCCTCATTAAACTCTTTTATCCCATCACCATTCTATACACTATTATTACAGAACATCTAAGACACCTCCACACCACCACTCCAACACTACATTACCATCCAAAAACTGCAATGCACCTTTCTAGCAACAGGCTACCACTGCCAAGCACTGCATAACCACCCTCATAGTACAGAACTACCAGCCTGGCAAGAATGACTCAGCTCCAGTATCAAACTACTACTGAATGAACATCACTGTACATTACCTCCCATCATCACTTCAACTTCGTACCACATTACTATAACCACAATGATTTCACTATAACTCCCACTTCATAGCACCTCACGCATCACAATTCCACCTACCTCCACAATCGTGCCACCACTGCAACACTGTTAATAACATATAATAAATATAATCCTCTATAGCTGTTAGCATCCGTCACGCTCTAACGTCACAGCTAAGCAACTTTCCACAAACTCCATCATGGCACATCCACCTTCCAGAAGAATAATTATTTGCATGTGCATACCACCCGGTACAAAAGTGCAAAGTTCCTTCTTTTGATGATGTGTAAAGTGGAGATGTAACATCTGTGATGTCTGTGGCATTATAATACGTAATCAGTGCCACTGGACTTATGCAATTGTGCAGCTGCAACGATTTTTGCATAGTTATAGATTTGCTGCATTTGCCACATAATTCATCATCTGCTGCATAATCTGCATATCTCAACAAAAAAATGTGTTTCTAGCTCAAACGGTTAAAAAGTTACTAAAAACATAGGGACATGTGTTGCCGCACAGTGGAAGGCCCTTTGCAAAGCTTGACTGGTTACCTTTCTGTTGCTTATTGCTATATTTGGGTGTTAAAGTGGTACTAAGGATGTACAACCAATGGCCAGACAGTGGTAACAAGTGTAAAAAGTATTAAATAATGAATTAATACTATAACAAATGTGCCTCATTACACCTCATAATTTGCCTTCTCTTGCCGCATAATTCACTCAACCCTGCCACATAATTTGGCCCACCCCAGCCGCATAATTCCAGTGGCCCTGGTTACAATACACTCAACTATTTAAAATGCAGGAAAGTACCCACTGTTCCTTCAAACGACGCACAGATTGCTTGAATTCAAACCCTTAGATTTATTTGTCCCTGCTGCTGTCGTGAAAGACTCGGGATTGCTAACTAGCGAGCTAAGGGTCAGCCATTTTCTACCACTCAGGTCTCGGAAATTGCTATTTGTCAAAGGTACATGTGGAGAGCGGCTTTTGTAAGGCCAGGAGGGCAGCCTGGCCTCCCGCTCTTCCCTCGCCGGGACAGGCAGCAGGGTACCCAGTGGTAATGGAAGCTCCTGCTGCCTGAAAGGGGTAATTTTACTGTCACCGAAGGCTGCTGCCACGGCTAATGGCTTCCATGTCGACGGGGCCACCGACAGCCTCATTTCCTTTCGCGCACTTTTTTTTGTTCTGTAAAATAACCAAGCAAGAGGTAGCGGGGTTAGAATTTCGAAGCTGAGTAAAACAACCATCCAATTCTTCCCCCTTACCAGTCATTGCCAGCTGTAGGTCAGAAAATGAAACATGGAACATCGTTCTACAAAAATAATGCAGCTAGAATATTGACTTCCAAAACATCATGAAGCTAAGTATGGATTTACTATTCTCAACCACATACCTAAATATCTTTAAATAAATAAATAAAATTATATATATATGTATACACATACATTTATGTGGAGTTAAGAATGGTAAAACTGTACTTAGCTTTACATACTTGCCGGCATAATATTTTTTGGGGAGTCGATATTCTGGCTATGATAGTTTTGTAGCTTGATATTCTGATAGTAAACATCTTGGCCATTGCATGTTGTGGGAGCTTTCATAACCTACCTTGGGAAGGCAATGGTACCACCAGGGATGCATTCTGGGAAATGCAAGGAGGCTTGAGAGAAGGTGGCAGCATGAACAACCCTGTTTAATCCACCACCGGGAATGTTTATGAAGCTGCAGAAAGGCGTATGAAGCCAAACACAGCACCAGCTGGCAAGTATGTATTTTTTTTAAATTTGTGGAACGGTATATATTATCAAATATATTTGCTTGAGGCCACTTCAGGTCACCTTAATGCATGGTTAGGTTGTTTGATATGCCTGGTTCTGCTGTTAGATGTGTTGGGTATTTCAGGGGAGAATGTTGGGTAGTGGGAGGTACGTGGTTGTGGGGGAGAATATTGGTCCACATATATCTTCTTTGGTCTGAGTTTAATGGAGACAGCTTTATTCAGTGGCAAGCAGGGCCGGACTGGCCATAGCGGGCATCAGACATTCCCCGGGAGGCTGGAAGGGTGGAGGCTGATTTTGCAGCAGTGGGGGCTGGTTTCGCAGCTGTGCTGCTATATCGGCCCCCAGTAACAAAAGCAGCAGGGGGGTGGTCCATCAAAATTGCCAGGGCTGCTTTGGGTTCCCAGTCCGGCCTTGGTGGCAAGTATCAAGGCCATTGCTCAGTCACATACTTTCATTAGGAATTAGGGCCTAGAGTTTGGCGGACGGGACACTCTGCCACAAATATGGTGGATATCCTGTGTGCCATATTACCAGTGCATTATAGCCCTCGGCATTTGTAATACAGCCAAGCCGGACTGGCCGTAGCGGGCACCGGGCATTTTACCGGTGGGCTGGAAGGCTAGGGACCGGTTTTGGACCGGTGGGGGCCATTTTTGTTACTGGGGTCCTGCAATATCGCCGACTGTAACAAAAGCACAGCAGTGTTTCCCACCAGACCACCTCCCCCCTCCCCCAGGGCCAGTCCGAAGTAATTGCCAAGGCTGGTTTGCCTTCCAAGTCCTGCCCTGAATACAGCAGATAGGACATGTGCCACGTTTTGATGAAGTATACCATCTACCAAGCTCTAAATAAAGCCTTTACTTTTTTTTGCATCTTTTTAATCTAATCTGGCTCAGTTGGGCTCTGAAGACTGAGGTATAAGAACTCCTAAACTTTCCATGCTTTGTCACCTGACCCTTTGTTTGCAAATAGTCGACTACCAGGTTGATCGGATTGCCCTTGCTTATGCAGTTAGCCTAGCCCAATGTTCCAGAAGGCACTTGGTGTCAGTCATTCAGCTCTGCAATTTATGTTTTGGAATAATAAGCAATAACAGTTGATGTTATAAGATGCTGAGAGACGAACAGTAAGTTTGATTGGCTAATACTGATCTTAATGCCTTTACATAAAAAGTTGTAATATGAGCATAGTATGTGAAAGCTGGCTGACATATTGGCCCTCTTTTAATTCATGCAGTAAATCCGATACCTAATTCCGAGCCTGGTGGTTTAGTGGACTAATGCATCCAATGCAGGAATCTGTGTTTGACTACATGGTCACAGGTTAAAATTCTGATGGGTCAACTCAGCCTTTCATTCTTCTGAGGTTGATAACATTAGTACCATTGAGCTAAATGAGAATAAACAGCTGCTATTTCTGTCAATGCCAAGATATCCCTGTTGGGGGTGAACATTTACTATGCAAATGTTATATTAATGGATCAGGCCAAAAGTCCTGGTAAAACTGCTTACCTGATTGCAAGTCTGATGGCACTTTTAACACATAAGCTAATTTCACGTGCAGAAATACTAATATTGCAGGTGCAATTTTTAAACTAAAATTAAACTTTAAATAAAAAATTGAGCTTGAAAAAAAGTTTAATGCATAGTAATATGGGTCTCCTCAATCTTACAGCAATAATGTTACCACAGAAAATGTAGAGCAGGCACCAGGGGTATTCTTGGTACCCTGCATTCATAAATCAAGACAGCAGTGACAGCTGTGAAAAGCACTGTAGGCCTTGTGCCTGGTCTGTGTGAAGAGGACAAAGCGTACACAATGTTACTTCTGTCAAGGGACTTAGCTATCAACGGTGCAGCAGGTACAGTGACACTGCAGCCTGGGAATGCACCGAAATGATAGCTGTATTTTACTGCTTAGCCAGTGGATGGGGGATTAATATAAGTTCTTGTGCCAGGGCCATTAGCACCATTGCTAAGCCACTGCTTCTGTCACACTCGCCTGCCATGCTTGTAGAAGGGAATATCGAATCACAAATATCGACAGGACAAGTTACAACAATATTGAGGGGCAAAATATTGAAAGGTAAGTTCATAAAGGGAGGTAAGGGTTTAGACTCCACAATACATGCCTTGAATATATATGTATATGTGTGTATATATATATATATATATACACACACATCTATCTATCCATCCATCTATATATATATATATATATAATATATATATATATATATATATATATATATATATATATATATATATATATATATATTCACGGAAAAAACCATAGGTTTCAGACACGTTATAGTTAGAAATTAGCATTTAAAAAACCTTTGAAATTCACTGAAAAAACCATAGGTTTTAGGGACAGTTATAGTTAGTTGGACATTGCACTCGTACAAAACCCGTGAAATTCCCCTGTTATAGTTAGTTCAGCTAACTATAACTCGCGCCTCATAATGCACTGCTGATGACGTCACATATTACATCACTCATGACATGGTCAGTGACATCACTGATGACATCACTGATGACATCTCAAATGACATCACTGATGACATCATCCAGTGACTGTGTGTTTCTGTAAAGTTTAAATATGTTTAATATATATAGGGAAAGGCGTATTGAAGAATGAGTGGGTGTATAAGTGTCTGAATGGATGATTTAGTACGTGAGTGACTGACTCTACAAGTGAGTGATTAAACGTATCTTACTGAATGCATGGGTTAGTGACTAAACTGTGTGAATGTCTGTATCCGTCTGTTTGTTGGTGTGTAAGTGGATGCATGGATTTGCGAATAGCTACATGAGTGTCTATATGGGTTATTGATTGGTTCTCTGAGTATCTGTATGGCTGCCTGAGTGTTTGTGTGGGTGGGGTGTGTGTGACTCTATACATAGATGTGTGAGTGGGTGATTCACTGGGTGCATGATTTCAAGAGTGCATCTGTGATGGACTGCTTGGGTGGGTGAGTATGTGTATGGATGTGTTAGTGAGTGAATGTATATCTCAGTGGTACATGTGCAAGTAACTACATATGTAAAAGGCAGTATATATGTGTGTTAGAGTATTTAAATGGCTATAAGTGAGAGTGTGTTATTGTGAGAGTGGCTGTATGGATGCGTGTGTGCTTGTATCAGTTATTGTATAAGAGCGTAAGAATGTGCTAGTATTTGTATGAGTAAGTGAGCTGGTGTGTGTATAACTGTATAGGTGAGTAAATGGGTGTGTGATTAATTTTTTGCATGACTGACTAGGTGTGTGAGTACCTCTATGGATGAGTGGCGGTGTGTGAGTGTTTATATAGGTGTATGAGTGCATATGATAGTCCTGTACTGAGTGACTGTAAGTATGAGTGACTGTACAGGTGAGTGAGTGGATGTGTGTGTAGACCTAAGAATCAGTGAGTGGGTATGTAGTTTTTGGTGTTGGAGTGTCTATGGTTTTGAGAATGGCAGTCTGTAATTTAGAGTGGGTGTATCAAAAGTTATATTAGGGTGTGAGAAGATGCATGAAATTATCACATGGATGATGTCATCAGTGATGTCATTTGAGATGTCATCAGTGATGTCATCAGTGATGTCACTGACCATGTCATGAGTGATGTAATATGTGACGTCATCAGCAGTGCATTGCGGGGGCGCGAGTTATAGTTAGCTGAACTAACTATAACAGGGGAATTTCACGGGTTTTGTACGAGTGCAATGTCCAACTAACTATAACTGTCCCTAAAACCTATGGTTTTTTCAGTGAATTTCAAAGGTTTTTTAAATGCTAATTTCTAACTATAACGTGTCTGAAACCTATGGTTTTTTCAGTGAATTTCAAAGGTTTTTTAAATGCTAATTTCTAACTATAACGTGCCTGAAACCTATGGTTTTTTCAGTGAATTTCAAAGGTTTTTTAAATGCTAATTTCTAACTATAACGTGCCTGAAACCTATGGTTTTTTCAGTGAATTTCAAAGGTTTTTTAAATGCTAATTTCTAACTATAACGTGCCTGAAACCTATGATTTTTAAGTGAATTTCAAAGGTTTTTTAAATGCTAGTTTCTAACTATGCCAACAGAGGTAGGACATGTGAAGAAAGAAGAAAAAACGCACAGAAAGAAGCAAAAGATGTGCAGAAAGAACCAACAGAGGAGCAGAAAGAGGCCTTGTTGCAAAATCATCCTGTGCCCACAACTTTTTCAGACGGGTACTGGTGGTAACTGACTCTGACTAACCAGAGCCAGTGCGCGTTTGCACAGTGGTGAAGGGAGGGGGGCCTGAGGTGACATGTGTGCAAACGCGCCCCATGGCGCGTTTTAAGTTGCGGGATTAAGTCCCCTTGAATCCTGAGGGTCCCTAGGGCCCAACTAGCCCCCAGGTACCTACAGTTAGGACCACAGAGCTGAGTTGCAGAGAGGCGTTCCGAGGCCACGCACCTTTTTTCACCTCTCTGCAACGCAACTCTGTTGTGCTTACTGAAGGTACCTGGTGGGCTAGTTGGCCCCAGGATTCAAAGGGAATTAACTCCCCAACTTAAAACGCACCACAGGGCGTGTTTGCGCACATGTCACCTGAGGCCCCGCCCCCTCCCTTCACCACTGTGCAAACGCGCCCCGTGGCGCGTTTTAAGTTGGGGGATTAGGTCACCTTGAATCCTGAGAGTCCCTGGGGCCCAACCAGCCCACCAGGTACTTCCAGTAAGCACCACAGGCCTGCGTTGCAACGCCTGTAACAAATTGTGCAGTTGTGTTTAGGTAGTGAAGAGGGTCGTGCTGGGGGTAGTGTTTTAGGGTTTAGGGTAGTGCAGTGGTGTTTGTGTAGTGTAGGGGGTCGTGCTGGGGTAGATTTAGGGTTTAGGGTAGTGCAGTGGTGTTTGGGTAGTGTAGGGGGTCATGCTGGCGGTAGATTTAGGGTAGTGCAGTGGTGTTTGTGTAGTGTAGGGGGTCATGCTGGGGGTAAATTTAGGGTTTAGGGTAGTGCAGTGGTGTTTGGGTAGTGTAGGGAGTCATCCTGGGGGAGTGTTTTAGGGTTTAGGGTAGTACAGTGGTGTTTGGGTAGTGTAGGGGGTCGTGCTGGGGTTAGTGTTTTAGGGTTTAGGGTAGTGCAGTGGTGTTTGGGTAGTGTAGGGGGTCGTGCTGGGGGAGTGTTTTAGGGTTTAGGGCAGTGCAGTGGTGTTCGGGTAGTGTAGGGGGTCGTGCTGGGGGAGTGTTTTAGGGTTTAGGGCAGTGCAGTCGTGTTCGGGTAGTGTAGGGGGTCGTGCTGCGGGGAGTATTTTAGGGTTTAGGGTAGTGCAGTGGTGTTCGGGTAGTGTAGGGGGTCATGCTGGGGGTAGTGTTCTAGGGTTTAGGGCAGTGCAGTGGTGTTCGGGCAGTGTAGGGGGTCGTGCTGGGGGTGGTGTTTTAGGGTTTAGGGTAGTGCAGTGGTGTTCGGGCAGTGTAGGGGGTCGTGCTGGGGGTGGTGTTTCAGGGTTTAGGGCAGTGCAGTGGTGTTCAGGCAGTGTAGGGGGTCGTGCAGGGGGTGGTGTTTCAGGGTTTAGGGCAGTGCAGTGGTGTTCGGGCAGTGTAGGGGGTCATGCAGGGGTGGTGTTTTAGGGTTTAGGGCAGTGGTGTTCGGGCAGTGTAGGGGGTCATGCTGGGGGTGGTGTTTCAGGGTTTGGGGCAGTGCAGTGGTGTTCGAGCAGTAAAGGGGGTCATGCTGGGGATGGTGTTTCAGGGTTTAGGGCAGTGCAGTGGTGTTCGGGCAGTGTAGGGGGTGGTGCAGGGGGTGGTGTTTCAGGGTTTAGGGCAGTGCAGTGGTGTTCGGGCAGTGTAGGGAGTCGTGCAGGGGGTGGTGTTTCAGGGTTTAGGGCAGTGCAGTGGTGTTCGGGCAGTGTAGGGGCGGTGCAGGGGGTGGTGTTTCAGGGTTTAGGGCAGTACAGTGGTGTTCGGGCTTTGTAGGGGCGGTGCTGGGGGTGGTGTTTCAGGGTTTAGGGCAGTGCAGTGGTGTTCGGGCAGTGTAGGGGGTGGTGCTGGGGCTGGTGTTTCAGGGTTTAGGGCAGTGCAGTGGTGTTCGGGCAGTGTAGGGGGTCGTGCTGGGGCTGGTGTTTCAGGGTTTAGGGCAGTGCAGTGGTGTTCGGGCAGTGTAGGGGGTCTTGCTGGGGCTGGTGTTTCAGAGTCTAGGGCAATGCAGTGGTGTTCGGGCAGTGTAGGGGGTCTTGCTGGGGCTGGTGTTTCAGGGTTTAGGGCAGTGCAGTGGTGTTCGGGCAGTGTAGGGGGTCGTGCTGGGGCTGGTGCTTCAAGGTTTAGGGCAGTGCAGTGGTGTTCGGGCAGTGTAGGGGGTCGTGCTGGGGCTGGTGTTTCAGGGTTTAGGGCAGAGCAATGGTGCTCAGGCAGTGTAGGGGTTTGTGCTGGGGGTGATGTTTCAGGGTTTAGGGCAGTGCAGTGGTGTTCGGGCAGTGTAGGGGGTCGTGAAGGGGTGGTGTTTCAGGGTTTAGGGCAGTGCAGTGGTGTTCGGGCAGTGTAGGGGGTCGTGCTGGGGGTAGTGTTTTAGGGTTTAGGGTAGTGCAGTGGTGCTTGTGTAGTGTAGGGGGTCGTGCTGGGGGTAGTGTTTTAGGGTTTAGGGTAGTGCAGTGGTGTTTGTGTAGTGTAGGGGGTCATGTTTTAGGGTAGTGCAGTGGTGTTTGGGTAGTGTAGGGGGTCATGCTGGGGGTAGTGTTTTAGGATTTAGGTTAGTGCAGTGGTGTTTGTGTAGTGTAGAGGGTCGTGCTGGGGGTAGTGTTTTAGGGTTTAGGATAGTGCAGTGGTGTTTGTGTAGTGTAGGGGGTCGTGCTGGGGGTAGTGTTTTAGGGTTTAGGGTAGTGCAGTGGTGCTTGTGTAGTGTAGGGGGTCGTGCTGGGGGTAGTGTTTTAGGGTTTAGGGTAGTGCAGTGGTGTTTGTGTAGTGTAGGGGGTCATGTTTTAGGGTAGTGCAGTGGTGTTTGGGTAGTGTAGGGGGTCATGCTGGGGGTAGTGTTTTAGGATTTAGGTTAGTGCAGTGGTGTTTGGGTAGTGTAGGGGGTCGTGCTGGGGGTAGTGTTTTAGGGTTTAGGGTAGTGCAGTGGTGTTTGTGTAGTGTAGGGGGTCGTGCTGGGGGTAGTGTTTTAGGGTTTAGGGTAGTGCAGTGGTGCTTGTGTAGTGTAGGGGGTCGTGCTGGGGGTAGTGTTTTAGGGTTTAGGGTAGTGCAGTGGTGTTTGTGTAGTGTAGGGGGTCATGTTTTAGGGTAGTGCAGTGGTGTTTGGGTAGTGTAGGGGGTCGTGATGGGGGTAGTGTTTTAGGGTTTAGGATAGTGCAGTGGTGCTTGTGTAGTGTAGGGGGTCATGCTGGGGGTAGTGTTTTAGGGTTTAAGGTAGTGCAGTTGTGTTTTTGTAGTGTAGGGGGGGTCATGTTTTAAGATGTAATGCTCCAATACCTGACCAGTCTGCACTACATAAAACTGCAAAAAAACTAAAAATAAAAAGTGTTTTGCACACTTTTGTCATTGGGCTATATGTGGGCTACATCTGGGTAATATTTGTGCTACATTTGGGCTCTTTTTTCACTGGTGGCCATCTTGGAAGACTTCTTTGTTATGAAGTTTCCTTCTTTCTTCATTTACTGCAGTCTCCTCAGTAGGAAATGCTTTCAGTTTTTTACTTTGATTCCATCAAGAAGGCATTCAGATGTGTCTCACATCTGCCATAAATTCAGAATGTTAGCACTCTAGTTGCTCATTAGATCACTGGAGTAAAGCTACTGCTCACCAGGGAGTTAACTGGTAGTCTGCTGCTGGTATTGAAAGTGATTGTTTCAGTCTGCATGTCAGAATTTTCTAATGAAATAGAAGAGGATTTGAGATCTCACTTAAAACATGCCCTAATTTTTCTTTCTGCAGCACTAACCATAATTTCTATTTAAAAAAGAACCCCTCATTTTGTTCCTTTTTAAATTAAATGTTTTAAGTGTTACCGGTTTATTCCAATCAAGATGGCTTCAGGTGTGCCATACTTTTGTCATAAGTAAGGCTGTTAGCGCTCTAGTTGTTCTTTAGAACACTCTGGGAAGCTGCAGTAGAACACAAAGGCATCAACTGGCAGGCTGCTCCTGTTGAAATATAACAGGAAGATATTTGAGATCACACTTGAAATATGTCCTAATTTTTCTTTCTACAGCACTAACCATAATTTCTATGACAAAATGAACCCCATCATTTTGTTCCTTTTTAAATTAAATGTTTTAAGTGTTACCAGTTTATTCCAATCAAGATGGCTTCAGGTGTGCCATACTTTTGTCATAAGTAAGGCTGTTAGCACTCTAGTTGTTCTTTAGAACACTCTGGGAAGCTGCAGTAGAACACAAAGGCATCAACTGGCAGGCTGCTCCTGTTGAAATATAACAGGAAGATATTTGAGATCACACTTGAAACATGTCCTAATTTTTCTTTCTACAGCACTAACCATAATTTCTATGACAAAATGAACCCCATCGTTTTGTTCCTTTTTAAATTAAATGTTTTAAGTGTTACCAGTTTATTCCAATCAAGATGGCTTCAGGTGTGCCATACTTTTGTCATAAGTAAGGCTGTTAGCACTCTAGTTGTTCTTTAGAACACTCTGGGAAGCTGCAGTAGAACACAAAGGAATCAACTGACAGTCTCTGCTCTTGTTGGATGTACATGTTTTACTGAGAATGTCAGACTTCATTCTCACATGAGTGAGAAAGATAATGTGAATTTACAGAAAATATGCTCTCATTTTAGCTTCTGGAGCACCTTCCAAACCTCCATGGGACAAGCATGAGAAAATAGTGTTCTCTCAAACATGATTCATGATATCCCAGCAGAAGGTTTTTCACATGGTAAAATCACCTTGGAATACACCACAATTCCTAAAATTAGTATGGTACCGTCAACAAATAAATTCTAATGTAACTAAAGCCTGTTATCACCCTTTATAGTTCTCCTTTTGGTGACCCTCAAAATCTTCTATTCACTACAATGCATTTCAATGAGGTACTATCATTTATATTGGTCCCAAGATGGCTGCCAGAAATTCCAGGATGAAGTGCTGACAGCCAATCAGATCTCACGATGACATGTGTGGTTAGGCTCCGCCCAGATATATATGTGACTTTACTTTTGATTTTCTCAGGAACTACTGAACGGATTTACACCATTTAAGCAAAAGGCACGACACTGAACCAAGGGCTACCTCTTTGCCAAATTTGGTGTAATTCCGTTCAGCAGTTCGGGCTGTAGCTGCGACTAAAGGTTCCTATGGAAAAATGAATGGGGAAAACACGTTTTGGGACCCCCCTTTTTCTCGGCCCCCGCTTGACGTATCACCCCGAGACTTTCAGGATAGGAGCGGACCAAAGCGCCCCAACAAGTTGGAAACTTTCGCGAAGATTCGTTAACCGGCGCCAACGTTATTTCAAATAGAATGTCGCGGATTTCCTATGGATAATAGGTTTTAACTATAACTATCTACTGGCGACCGCCAGTAGATAATATATGTATATATATATATATATATATATTATCTACTGGCGGTCGCCAGTAGATAGTTATAGTTAGGACCTATTTTCCATAGGAAATCCGCAACATTCTATTTGAAATAACTCTTGCGTCGGTTGACGAATCTTCGCGAAATTTTCAAACTTTATGGCCCGCTCCGGTCCGCTCCTACCCTGAAAGTTTCGGGGTGATTCGTCAAGCGGGGGCCGAGAAAAAGGGGGTCCCAAAACATGTTTTCCCCATTCATTTTCCCATAGGAAACTTTAGCCACGGCTACAGCCTGAACTGCTGAACGGAATTACACAAAATTTGCCAAAGAGGTAGTTCTTGGTTCAGAAAGAACCCTTTTTGTTAAATGGTGTAAATCCGTTCAGTAGTTGCGGAGAAATTAAAAAAATAAGAGTCAAAAAATCAATTTCCCATAGGAAAATTTATGCAAGGCTACAGCCCGAACTGCTGAACGGAATTACACCAAATTTGGCAAAGAGGTAGTTCTTGGTTCAGAAAGAACCCTTTTGTTAAATGGTGTAAATCCGTTCAGTAGTTGCTGAGAAAATCAAAAGTAAAAACACATATATATCTGGGCGGAGCCTAACCACACATGTCATCGTGAGATCTGATTGGCTGTCAGCACTTCATCCTGGAATTGCTGGCAGCCATCTTGGGACCAATATAAATGATAGTACCCCATTGAAATGCATTGTAGTGAATCGAAGATTTTGAGGGTTACAAAGGAGAACTATAAAGGGTGATAACAGACTTTAGTTACATTAGAATTCATTTGTTGATGGTACCATACTAATTTCAGGAATTGTGGTGTGTTCTAAGGTGATTTTACCCTGTGAAAAACCTTCTGCTGGGATATCATGAATCATGTTTGAGAGAAAACTATTTTCACATGCTTGTCCCATACAGTTTTGGAAGGTGCTCCAGAAGCTAAAATGAGGCATATTTTCTGTAAATTCACATTATCTTTCTCAGTCATGTGAGAATGAAGTCTGACATTCTCAGTAAAACATGTACATCCAACAATGGCAGAGACTGTCAGTTGATTCCTTTGTGTTCTACTGCAGCTTCCCAGAGTGTTCTAAAGAACAACTAGCACGCTAACAGTCTTACTTATGACAAAAGTATGGCACACCTGAAGCCATCTTGATTGGAATAAACTGGTAACACTTAAAACATTTAATTTAAAAGGAACAAAATGAGGGGTTCATTTTGCCATAGAAATTATGGTTAGTGCTGTAGAAAGAAAATTAGGACATGTTTTAAGTGAGATCTCAAATATCTTCCTGTTATATTTCAACAGGAGCAGCCTGTCAGTTGATGCCTTTGTGTTCTACTGCAGCTTCCCAGAGTGTTCTAAAGAACAACTAGAGTGCTAACAGCCTTACTTATGACAAAAGTATGGCACACCTGAAGCCATCTTGATTGGAATAAACTGGTAACACTTAAAACATTTAATTTAAAAAGGAACAAAATAAGGGGGTTCATTTTGCCATAGAAATTATGGTTAGTGCTGCAGAAAGAAACATTAGGGCATGTTTTAAGTGAGATCTCAAATCCTCTTCTATTTCATTAGAAAATTCTGACATGCAGACTGAAACAATCACTTTCAATACCAGCAGTAGACTTCCAGTTAACTCCTTGGTGAGCAGTAGCTTTACTACAGTGATCTAATGAACAACTAGAGTGCTAACATTCTGAATTTATGGCAAATGTGTGACACATCTGAATGCCTTCTTGATGGAATCAAAGTAAAAAACTGAAAGCATTTCCTACTGAGGAGACTGTAGTAAATGAGGAAATTAGGAAACTTCATAACAAATAAGTCTCCCAAGATGGCCACCAGAGAAAAAAGAGCCCAAATGTAGCACAAATATCACCCAGAGGTAGCCCACGTATAGCCCAATGACAGAAGTGTGCAAAACACTTTTTATTTTTTGTTTTTTTGAAGTTTTATATAGTGCAGACTGGTCAGGTATTGGAGTGCTTTACATGAGCATTGGTTACATCACACAAGGACAAATTCATGTTGGTTGACCCCTACACTACCCAAACACCACTGCACTACCCTAAACCCTAAAACACTACCCCCAGCACGACCCCCTACACTACCCAAACACCACTGCACTACCCTAAACCCTAAATCTACCCCTACACTACACAAATACCACTGCACTACCCTAAACCCTAAAACACTAGAACCCAGCACGACCCCCTACAGTACACAAACACCACTGCACTACCCTAAACCCTAAAACACTACCCCCTACACTACACAAACACCATTGCACTACCCTAAACCCTAAAACACTACCCCCAGCATGACACCCTACACTACACAAACACCACTGGACTACCCTAAACCCTAAAACACTACCCCAGCACGACCCCCTACACTACCCAAACACCACTGCACTATCCTAAACCCTAAAACACTATCCCAGCACGACTCCCTACACTACACAAACACCACTGGACTACCCTAAACTCTAAAACACTACCCCCAGCACGACTCCCTACACTACCTAAACACCACTGCACTACACTAAACCCTAAATCTACCCCCAGCATGACCTCCCACACTACACAAACACTACTGCACTACCCTAAACCCTAAAACACTACCCCCAGCACGACCCCTACACTACCCAAACACTACTGCACTACCCTAAACCCTAAAACACTAACCCCAGCATGACCCCCTACACTACCCAAACACCACTGCACTACCCTATACCCTAAAACACGACCCCGTACACTACACAAACACAACTACACTACCCTAAACCCTAAAACACTACCCACAGCATGACCCCCTATACTACACAAACACCACTGCACTACCCTAAACCCTAAAACACTACCCCTACACTACACAAACACCACTGCCCTACCCTAAACCCTAAAACACAACCCCCAGCATGACCCCCTACACTACACAAACACCACTGCACTACCCTAAACCCCCTACACTATACAAACACCACTGCATTACTCTAAACCCTAAAACACTACCCCCAGCACGACCCCCTCACAACACAAACACCACTGCACTACCCTAAACCCTAAAACACTACCCCCAGCACGACCCCCTTCACTACCCAAACACAACTGCACTACCCTAAACTCAAAAACACTACCCCCAGCACGACCCCTACACTACCCAAACACCACTGCACTACCCTAAACCCTAAATCTACCCCCTACACTACACAAATACCACTGCACTACCCTAAACCCTAAAACACTAGAACCCAGCACGACCCCCTACAGTACACAAACACCACTGCACTACCCTAAACCCTAAAACACTACCCCCTACACTACACAAACACCATTGCACTACCCTAAACCCTAAAACACTACCCCCAGCATGACACCCTACACTACACAAACACCACTGCACTACCCTAAACCCTAAAACACTACCCCAGCACGACCCCTACACTACCCAAACACCACTGCACTATCCTAAACCCTAAAACACTACCCCCAGCACGACTCCTACACTACACAAACACCACTGGACTACCCTAAACTCTAAAACACTACCCCCAGCACGACTCCCTACACTACCTAAACACCACTGCACTACACTAAACCCTAAATCTACCCCCAGCATGACCTCCCACACTACACAAACACTACTGCACTACCCTAAACCCTAAAACACTACCCCCAGCACGACCCCCTACACTACCCAAACACTACTGCACTACCCTAAACCCTAAAACACTAACCCCAGCATGACCCCCTACACTACCCAAACACCACTGCACTACCCTATACCCTAAAACACGACCCCGTACACTACACAAACACAACTGCACTACCCTAAACCCTAAAACACTACCCACAGCATGATCCCCTACACTACACAAACACCACTGCACTACCCTAAACCCTAAAACACTACCCCCTACACTACACAAACACCACTGCCTTACCCTAAACCCTAAAACACAACCCCCAGCATGACCCCCTACACTACACAAACACCACTGCACTACCCTAAACGCCCCTACACTATACAAACACCACTGCATTACTCTAAACCCTAAAACACTACCCCCAGCACGACCCCCTCACAACACAAACACCACTGCACTACCCTAAACCCTAAATCGACCCCCAGCATGACCCCCTACACTACCCAAACACCACTGCCATACCCTAAACCCTAAAACACTACCCCCAGCATGAACCCCTACACTACCCAAACACCACTGCACTACCCTAAACCTTAAAACTCTACCCCCAGCACTACCCCCTACACTACACAAACACCACTGCACTACCCTAAACCCTAAAACACTACCCTAGCACTACCCCTACACTACCCAAACACCACTGCACTAACATAAACCCTAAAACACTACCCCCAGCACAACCCCCTACACTACACAAACACCACTGCACTACCCTAAACCCTAAAACACTACCCCCAGCATGACTCCCTACACTAGCCAAACACCACTGCACTACCCTAAACCCTAAAACACTACCACCAGCATGACCCCCTACACTACCCATACACCACTGCACTACCCTAAAGCCTAAAACACTACCCCCAGCACTACCCCCTACACTACTGCACTACCCTAAACCCTAAAACACTACCCCCAGCACAACCCCCTACACTACCCAAACACCACTGCACTACCCTAAACCCTAAAACACTACCCCCAGCACGACCCCTACACCACCCAAACACCACTGCACTACCCTAAACCCTAGAAAAGAAACCCCCACCCCATGCCCAATCCCCCTTACCTCTCACTCCTCGTGGTTCCTCTCTCCTCGTGGTTCCCGCTTCACGTCGTCTCTGAGGGGCGGTGCACGTCGTTGTGAGGAAACGGAACAGCCTCTGTTTCCTTACAACGACATGGATCGTCTACATGTTTTTAGAACGCATTGTCATTTACCATACATACCTTTACAACAAAATTCGTTGTAAAGGCATGCGTGGTAAATGACCATGCGTTCTAAAAATGCGTAGTAATGACTTCGTGATGTACAACGCATGCGTGGTAATGCATGCGTTGTAATGGTATCGCAAAGTAAAAAAGTCGTTGTAACGGCTTTTTACCGATCAAAGCTGGCCCCTGTTCTTCAGTGAGACGTTTATTTGATTAATTAGGAGGAAGGAATGTGGTTTTTTACCGAAAAGTGCATTCACGGCTGTTGTATTGTGAAAGTGTCCGCGTGGCCTGGTTTCACTTCCGGTGAGAGAGTGGAAGAGTCTGTTTGGATCTAAAGGAGTTCTGTTGTTGGACGGGGCCGGCGCGACATGTCATCAGAAAACATAGCTAATGGAAAGCGTCCTCCCTGAAGTGTGGAGCAGTGCCATGAGAGGTCAACGAGTGTGTGTCCCACCGCAGTATGACCGTACCGCGTGACCCATGTGCCACCTCCAGGGTACGGGAGGCAGAAGCGGCATCGCAGGCCCTCTTGAAGACCGTTGTAGCACTAATTATACATTTTGGTACTAGGGCATTTTAACTTCGTTGTTCCTGCCAGATACAAAGAGAAGATCCTGTGTTATTCAGTGCCCTCGTTACCTTTTTTGTGGGTTGTGGTGCTTGTCACTTCGCTGCCCCGCCGGTGCACACGACTGGGCACCCCACCTCGTGTGCCATCTGCAGGGCCTCTGCCCTCGGATCACTGGTTTCGGTTTCTGGAGTGGCAACATAAACAGTTGCTCCCAAAGGACTAGCCTGAACACTTAGGTGAATATCCCCTGCACCAGCATTCCACGGAAATTCTTTCCTAGCTCTCCCACGTCAACGAGGACGTCATAATAGCACGGCTCCGCTCGCGACACCGTATGACGTCATCGGAGCCATAAGAGAACCTCGTCGGCGTACTGACGTCAGTTCCACCCATTTTTTCCGTGCCACCGAGGCAAACAGGGGACCGAGACATTTTCACATGTATACATAGTATAATAAATATATATATATTCACTGAAAAAACCATAGGTTTCAGACACGTTATAGTTAGAAATTAGCATTTAAAAAACCTTAGAAATTCACTGAAAAAACCATAGGTTTCAGGCACGTTATAGTTAGAAATTAGCATTTAAAAAACCTTAGAAATTCACTGAAAAAACCATAGGTTTCAGGGGCGTTATAGTTAGTTGGACATTTCACTCGTACAAAACCATAGAAATTCCCCGATATAGTTAGTTCAGCTAACTATAACTCGCGCGCCACGCAATGCACTGCTGATGACATCACATATTACATCACTCATGACATGGTCAGTGACATCACTCATGAAATCACTGATGACATCTCAAATGACATCACTGATGACATCATCCAGTGAATGTGTGTTTTTCTGAAAATTAAATATGTTTTATATATGTATATCTCAAGGTCGATGGAAGAATAAATGGGTATATAAGTGTCTAAATGGATGATTTAGTTTTGTAAAATTGATTGTATAACTGACTAAGTGTATCTTAGTGAATACATGGGTTAGTGAGTAATGTTTAAATATGAAAATATCTGTATCAGTCTCTCACTTTGTGTATAAGTGGCTGCATGGGTTGGTGAGTAGCTACATGAGTGTCTATATGGGTTATTAGTTGGTTTTTGAGTATCAGTATGAGTGTCTGAGTGTCTGTATGGTTCGGTGGGGGTATTACTTAGTGCATAGATGCATGAATGAGTGACTCACTGTTTGTATGTGTTGAAGACAGCATGTGTGCAGGACTGTATAGGTGGATGAGTATGTGTATGGGTGTGTTAGTGAGTGAATGACTGTCTCAATAGTGTCTTTATGAGTAACTACATATGTTTTAAACTAGTATATGTGAGTATTGGTGTATAAAAGTGAGTATATGTGAGAGTGAGAGATTGGAAGAGTTCCTGTACAAATAAGTAGGTGTTTCTATAAGTGATTGTTTAAGAGAGTAAGTATGTGTAAGTTTCTGTAGAAGTAAGTGTGGTAGTGTGTGTATAACTGTATATGCAAGTAAATGGATGTTTGATACTTTGTTTGCATGTGTGACTATGTGTGTGAGTAACTCTATGGATGAGTGGCGGTGTGTAACAGGATGTATAGGTGTATGAGTACATATGATGAGTGAGTACATGTATGAGTGACTGTATAGGGACTGTTGGTAAATGAGTGGATGTGTGTGTAGATCTTGGAATTACTGAATAGGTGTGTTGTAACTGGTATTGGTATGTCCATTGTTTTGAAAATGTTAGTTTGTATTTTTGAGTGTGTGTATCAAAGGTTATATTAGGGTGAGAGGAGGTCTGCCACTCTATCACAAGGATGATGTCATCAGTGATGTCATCAGTGATGTCATTTGAGATGTCATCAGTGATGTCATGAGTGATGTCACTGACCATGTCATGAGTGATGTAATATGTGACATCATCAGCAGTGCATTGCGGGCGCGCGAGTTATAGTTAGCTGAACTAACTATATCGGGGGAATTTCTATGGTTTTGTACGAGTGAAATGTCCAACTAACTATAACGCCCCTGAAACCTATGGTTTTTTTTCATAGTGTATATATATATATATATATATATATATATATACATAGATATATATATACACACACACACACACACATGTATTACCTAGTGGTGGTCGCAACTAGGTAGTTATAGTTAGGTCTGATTTTCCATAGAAAGAGCATTTTTAGGTTTCCTAATAACTTTGGACCCATTTGACAAATCTTCACAAAACTTTACAAAATAAAATGTCACCCAACTCAGCTCCTTTCTGGCAAGTTTCAGGGTGATCGGTCAAGCAGGGGACGAGAAAAAGAGGGGACTTTAAACCTAAAATCCCCATGCATTTTCCTTAGACTTCTTTAGACAAGGCTACAGCAAAAACTGCTAAACGGAAATTGCACCAAATTTGTCAGGATGCTAGATCTTGGTCCACGCACTGTGCTTTTAGTGATTTGGTGTAAATGCGTAAAGTAGTTTTTGAGAAATTAAGGGACAAAAATAATTGTATATCTGTACAGTTGGGTCTGTGAGAGTCTCAAGAGACTCTCACATGATCGCCAATTTAAAAATAGAGTGCTCTGATAGGCCCAGAAAACTTTATTTCCCTTGGGCCATCTCGCTCCCATGGGAGTCAGAATCACATGGGAGCGAGCACTCAGATTGGCTGTCAACAACATGAATTTTTATTTGCTGGCAGCCGTCACAGGACTCGGGGACTTAGTCCCCTGTCCTGAAATTAAAACAAAAAATAGTATTAGGGGTAAAGGAGGGATACCTTGGCCCCTATGCCCCATGAAGGGGCCCAGAAGGACCCCCCTGGTGCTGAAAAAAAAAATCTGGAAAAAAGCCACGATCCCAGGAGACTCTTGTGGGATCAGGAAATAAAATGGCGGCTGGGCCACAGAATCACATAAATTCACCAGTTATAGTTAGCAGAGCTAACTATAACTTGTGTCCCCACCATGCACTCCTTGTTGCCTCACCTATGACATCACTCATGACAAGTTCTATGACATCATTTATGACATCACTAATGACACCTCAAATGACATCATTGATGACGTCACTGATGGCAGCATCCAAGCTTCTTTAGTACACATTGCTCTTTAAACAGGTATAACATTATAGCTATCAAAGTCAATGCAAAATAGCTCAGAATAATATAAATCATCTTTACTGCTATCATACATACTACCCCATAGGTAAAGCAAGTTTGTGTTACTTGCAACATTGACCCATTGGTAGCCGACTTCATGTTGACTATGAACCACAGACCAAAGGGGAACCTATTGTGCACATGATGTTCAGCAAATTTGGCAGAAAGCTAGATCTTGGTCCAGAAAGTGTGCTTTTTGTAATTTGGTGTAAATCTGTTCAGTAGTTTTTGAGTTATTAAAGTAAAAAGATGTATGAATGCACTGCTTATGACCTCGCATATTACATCACTCATGATATGGTCAGTGACATCACTGATGACATCACTGATGACATTTCAAATGACATTGCTGATAACATCATCCAATGAGTGCAAGTGGCTGTATGGATGTGTAAGTGGGTGTGTCACTGGCTGTATAGGTGAGTGAGAGGCTGTGTCAGTATCTGTATGGGAGAGTGACTGGATCTGTAAGTAGCTCTGTTGGTGATGACTGAGTGTGTAAGTAGATGCATTGAGTTAGTGAGTTGGTGTGAGTGGGTGTAAAGGTGAGTGAGTGGGTGTGTGAGTGCTTATATGGATGAGTGAGTGGGTGTATGAGTGGCTGTATGCATAGGAGAGTGGCTGTGTCAGTGATTGTATGGGTAAATAAGTGGGTGTGTGAGTAGCTGTATGGATAAGTGAGTCACTTTAAGAGCAGCTGTATTGGTAAGTGAGTGGGTGTGTGAGTGGAGGATGGATGAGTGAGCGGGTATGTGAATGGCTCCATGGGTGAATGAGTGGGTGTGTGATTTTATGTTTGTGAGAGTAATTAGGTGCATAAGTGACTGAATGGCTGAGTGGGTGTGCAAGTGGCTGCATCAGTGAATGAGTGGCTGTGTCTGTGTCTGTATGGGTGAGTGAGTCATTCTATGAGTGTCTGTATGTGTGAATGAGTGGCTGTGTCGCTGATTGTTTCGGAGAGTGACTGGCTGTGTCAGTGACTGTATCACAGAGCGAGTGGATGTGTCAGTAGCTGTATGGGTGAGTGACTAGGTATGTTACTAGCAGTAGAGGTGAGTGAATGGGTGTGCCAGTGACTTTATAAGTGAGTGAGCTGGTGTGTGTGTGTGTGGTTGAATGGATCTGTGAGTAGATGTATGAGTTGTTATATAGTTCTGTGAGTGGGTGTGTCAGTGGTTGTATGGTTGTGTGACTGGGTATGTGAGTGTTTGTGTGGGTGTGTGAGTGGGTGTATGAAAGATAGTATGAGGATGTGAGTGGTTTGGTGGATGATGTAATCAGTGAGGTGATTTGAGACATCGTGAACTCGCATAACAAAAGCAGACATTCAATAGCCACCATCACATTCACAATTCATAACATAAAAATGGAATCTGTGAATCACACTGGCTACAAAGGTGTGTCAGTGGGTTTGTCACTGGATGAAAAGTGTGTGCATAAGTCTGTGAGTGCATCTAAGAGTCTTTGAACGGATCTGTCAGGAGGTGCATAACTTTCTGACAAGCTCTGTGAGAGGCTGTGTAACAGTCTTAGTGCATCTTTGAGAGCGTGTGTAACTATCTAAGTGGGTCTGTGAGTGTGTATGAGTCTCTGAGTGAATCTGTGACTGGGTGCATCAGTGTCTCAGTCTGTGATTGGGTACGTGACTGTCTAAATGGGTCTTTGAGTGTGTGCATGAGTATCTGAGTGGACTGTGAGTGGTTTCATGAATGTCTGAGTGAGTCTGTGAGCGGGTGCATGAGTTTCTGAGTGGGTCTGTCAGTGGGTGTGTGAGAGTATGATTGGGTCTGTGAGTGGGTACGTAACTGTCAGAGGGGTCTGTGGAAGGGTGCATAAGTCTCTGAGTGAGTCTGTGAGTGGGTGCATGAGTCTCTGACTGGGACTGGGTGACTGTCTCTATGAGTGGGTGCATGTGTTTTTCTCAGTGGGTCTGTGAGTGGGTCTGTAAGTGTCTGACTGGGTCTCTGAGTGGGCGTGTGAGTGTATGAGTGGGTCTCTGAGTGGGTCAGTGACTGGGTGCATGAGTGACTAGGTCTGTGTGTGAGTGCATGAGTTTCTCAGTAGGTCAGAGAGTGGATGTAGAAGACTCTGACTGGGTCTGTGAGTGAGTGCGTGAGTGTCTGAGTGGGTCTGTGACTGGGTGCGTAAGTGTCTGAGTGGGTGCATGAGTCTCCGAATTGGTCTGTGAGTGGGTGCATGAGTCTGAGAGTGGGTCTGTTAGTGGGTGCTTAATTGTCTGAGTGGGTCTCTGAGTGGGGGCGTCATAGTCTGAGTGAGTCTGTGAATGTATTTTTGAAAAAAGATTTGCGGTGATATTCACAAATAGACGGTCGCAATGGATCTGCGAATATGACTCGTGGGAAAAAGAAACATTATTTAGGGTGTTGTACACCTAAGGGGTCCCACAAACACCCCTATATTACACCCATGGGGTCAGGGCACCATTACCCTTGCCCATTATACCTCTTTTCATTTTTTTTTGAGCCCCTGGGGACCATCTCCCATTAGATAAAATGATGGCCGCAACTCTCTCCTCAGGTTTCAGTCAGCCAATCACAGCATTCCTGTTGGCACACAAATCTGCAGTTAATTGCGGAATCCTCTGAAAATATCGATGACCACAGATATCACTATCTTGATTCTGTGAAAAAAACTGAAAGCATGATCTGCAAACCAAAATTTAACTTCCTCCCAAATTTTGTGTAATTCCGTACAGTGGTTTGGGCTGCAGGCATGCCTAAAGGTCCTATGGGAATTAACATGGGAAACACACTTTTTTTACACCACTTATTCTCAGCCCCCGCTTGACAGATCACCTGGAAACTTTCCATGCACACCAAGACTCACTATGATACTTTTGAAAAGTTTGGATTTGCTATACTTTTTAAAAGTTAATGGAGATTTGTCAAACGACACCAAAGTTATAGGCAAGTCAAAAAACGCTTTTCCTACGGTAACATGGTCCTAACTATAACTACCTACTGACGACTGCCTATAAGTTATATATATATATATATATTCAGTGAAAAAACCATAGGTTTCAGGCACGTTATAGTTAGAAATTAGCATTTAAAAAACCTTAGAAATTCACTGAAAAAACCATAGGTTTCAGGGGCGTTATAGTTAGTTGGACATTTCACTCGTACAAAACCATAGAAATTCCCCCGATATAGTTAGTTCAGCTAACTATAACTCGCGCGCCCGCAATGCACTGCTGATGACGTCACATATTACATCACTCATGACATGGTCAGTGACATCACTCATGAAATCACTGATGACATCTCAAATGACATCACTGATGACATCATCCAGTGAATGTGTGTTTTTCTGAAAATTAAATATGTTTTATATATGTATATCTCAAGGTCGATGGAAGAATAAATGGGTATATAAGTGTCTAAATGGATGATTTAGTTTTGTAAAATTGATTGTATAACTGACTAAGTGTATCTTAGTGAATACATGGGTTAGTGAGTAATGTTTAAATATGAAAATATCTGTATCAGTCTCTCACTTTGTGTATAAGTGGCTGCATGGGTTGGTGAGTAGCTACATGAGTGTCTATATGGGTTATTAGTTGGTTTTTTGAGTATCAGTATGAGTGTCTGAGTGTCTGTATGGTTTGGTGGGGGGTATTACTTAGTGCATAGATGCATGAATGAGTGACTCACTGTTTGTATGTGTTGAAGACAGCATGTGTGCAGGACTGTATAGGTGGATGAGTATGTGTATGGGTGTGTTAGTGAGTGAATGACTGTCTCAATAGTGTCTTTATGAGTAACTACATATGTTTTAAACTAGTATATGTGAGTATTGGTGTATAAAAGTGAGTATATGTGAGAGTGAGAGATTGGAAGAGTTCCTGTACAAATAAGTAGGTGTTTCTATAAGTGATTGTTTAAGAGAGTAAGTATGTGTAAGTTTCTGTAGAAGTAAGTGTGGTAGTGTGTGTATAACTGTATATGCAAGTAAATGGATGTTTGATACTTTGTTTGCATGTGTGACTATGTGTGTGAGTAACTCTATGGATGAGTGGCGGTGTGTAACAGGATGTATAGGTGTATGAGTACATATGATGAGTGAGTACATGTATGAGTGACTGTATAGGGACTGTTGGTAAATGAGTGGATGTGTGTGTAGATCTTGGAATTACTGAATAGGTGTGTTGTAACTGGTATTGGTATGTCCATTGTTTTGAAAATGTTAGTTTGTATTTTTGAGTGTGTGTATCAAAGGTTATATTAGGGTGAGAGGAGGTCTGCCACTCTATCACAAGGATGATGTCATCAGTGATGTCATCAGTGATGTCATTTGAGATGTCATCAGTGATGTCATGAGTGATGTCACTGACCATGTCATGAGTGATGTAATATGTGACATCATCAGCAGTGCATTGCGGGCGCGCGAGTTATAGTTAGCTGAACTAACTATATCGGGGGAATTTCTATGGTTTTGTACGAGTGAAATGTCCAACTAACTATAACGCCCCTGAAACCTATGGTTTTTTCAGTGAATATATATATATATATATATATATATATACATAGATATATATATACACACACACACACACACATGTATTACCTAGTGGTGGTCGCAACTAGGTAGTTATAGTTAGGTCTGATTTTCCATAGAAAGAGCATTTTTAGGTTTCCTAATAACTTTGGACCCATTTGACAAATCTTCACAAAACTTTACAAAATAAAATGTCACCCAACTCAGCTCCTTTCTGGCAAGTTTCAGGGTGATCGGTCAAGCAGGGGACGAGAAAAAGAGGGGACTTTAAACCTAAAATCCCCATGCATTTTCCTTAGACTTCTTTAGACAAGGCTACAGCAAAAACTGCTAAACGGAAATTGCACCAAATTTGTCAGGATGCTAGATCTTGGTCCACGCACTGTGCTTTTAGTGATTTGGTGTAAATGCGTAAAGTAGTTTTTGAGAAATTAAGGGACAAAAATAATTGTATATCTGTACAGTTGGGACTGTGAGAGTCTCAAGAGACTCTCACATGATCGCCAATTTAAAAATAGAGTGCTCTGATAGGCCCAGAAAACTTTATTTCCCTTGGGCCATCTCGCTCCCATGGGAGTCAGAATCACATGGGAGCGAGCACTCAGATTGGCTGTCAACAACATGAATTTTTATTTGCTGGCAGCCGTCACAGGACTCGGGGACTTAGTCCCCTGTCCTGAAATTAAAACAAAAAATAGTATTAGGGGTAAAGGAGGGATACCTTGGCCCCTATGCCCCATGAAGGGGCCCAGAAGGACCCCCTGGTGCTGAAAAAAAAATCTGGAAAAAGCCACGATCCCAGGAGACTCTTGTGGGATCAGGAAATAAAATGGCGGCTGGGCCACAGAATCACATAAATTCACCAGTTATAGTTAGCAGAGCTAACTATAACTTGTGTCCCCACCATGCACTCCTTGTTGCCTCACCTATGACATCACTCATGACAAGTTCTATGACATCATTTATGACATCACTAATGACACCTCAAATGACATCATTGATGACGTCACTGATGGCAGCATCCAAGCTTCTTTAGTACACATTGCTCTTTAAACAGGTATAACATTATAGCTATCAAAGTCAATGCAAAATAGCTCAGAATAATATAAATCATCTTTACTGCTATCATACATACTACCCCATAGGTAAAGCAAGTTTGTGTTACTTGCAACATTGACCCATTGGTAGCCGACTTCATGTTGACTATGAACCACAGACCAAAGGGGAACCTATTGTGCACATGATGTTCAGCAAATTTGGCAGAAAGCTAGATCTTGGTCCAGAAAGTGTGCTTTTTGTAATTTGGTGTAAATCTGTTCAGTAGTTTTTGAGTTATTAAAGTAAAAAGATGTATGAATGCACTGCTTATGACCTCGCATATTACATCACTCATGATATGGTCAGTGACATCACTGATGACATCACTGATGACATTTCAAATGACATTGCTGATAACATCATCCAATGAGTGCAAGTGGCTGTATGGATGTGTAAGTGGGTGTGTCACTGGCTGTATAGGTGAGTGAGAGGCTGTGTCAGTATCTGTATGGGAGAGTGACTGGATCTGTAAGTAGCTCTGTTGGTGATGACTGAGTGTGTAAGTAGATGCATTGAGTTAGTGAGTTGGTGTGAGTGGGTGTAAAGGTGAGTGAGTGGGTGTGTGAGTGCTTATATGGATGAGTGAGTGGGTGTATGAGTGGCTGTATGCATAGGAGAGTGGCTGTGTCAGTGATTGTATGGGTAAATAAGTGGGTGTGTGAGTAGCTGTATGGATAAGTGAGTCACTTTAAGAGCAGCTGTATTGGTAAGTGAGTGGGTGTGTGAGTGGAGGATGGATGAGTGAGCGGGTATGTGAATGGCTCCATGGGTGAATGAGTGGGTGTGTGATTTTATGTTTGTGAGAGTAATTAGGTGCATAAGTGACTGAATGGCTGAGTGGGTGTGCAAGTGGCTGCATCAGTGAATGAGTGGCTGTGTCTGTGTCTGTATGGGTGAGTGAGTCATTCTATGAGTGTCTGTATGTGTGAATGAGTGGCTGTGTCGCTGATTGTTTCGGAGAGTGACTGGCTGTGTCAGTGACTGTATCACAGAGCGAGTGGATGTGTCAGTAGCTGTATGGGTGAGTGACTAGGTATGTTACTAGCAGTAGAGGTGAGTGAATGGGTGTGCCAGTGACTTTATAAGTGAGTGAGCTGGTGTGTGTGTGTGTGGTTGAATGGATCTGTGAGTAGATGTATGAGTTGTTATATAGTTCTGTGAGTGGGTGTGTCAGTGGTTGTATGGTTGTGTGACTGGGTATGTGAGTGTTTGTGTGGGTGTGTGAGTGGGTGTATGAAAGATAGTATGAGGATGTGAGTGGTTTGGTGGATGATGTAATCAGTGAGGTGATTTGAGACATCGTGAACTCGCATAACAAAAGCAGACATTCAATAGCCACCATCACATTCACAATTCATAACATAAAAATGGAATCTGTGAATCACACTGGCTACAAAGGTGTGTCAGTGGGTTTGTCACTGGATGAAAAGTGTGTGCATAAGTCTGTGAGTGCATCTAAGAGTCTTTGAACGGATCTGTCAGGAGGTGCATAACTTTCTGACAAGCTCTGTGAGAGGCTGTGTAACAGTCTTAGTGCATCTTTGAGAGCGTGTGTAACTATCTAAGTGGGTCTGTGAGTGTGTATGAGTCTCTGAGTGAATCTGTGACTGGGTGCATCAGTGTCTCAGTCTGTGATTGGGTACGTGACTGTCTAAATGGGTCTTTGAGTGTGTGCATGAGTATCTGAGTGGACTGTGAGTGGTTTCATGAATGTCTGAGTGAGTCTGTGAGCGGGTGCATGAGTTTCTGAGTGGGTCTGTCAGTGGGTGTGTGAGTGTATGATTGGGTCTGTGAGTGGGTACGTAACTGTCAGAGGGGGTCTGTGGAAGGGTGCATAAGTCTCTGAGTGAGTCTGTGAGTGGGTGCATGAGTCTCTGACTGGGACTGGGTGACTGTCTCTATGAGTGGGTGCATGTGTTTTTCTCAGTGGGTCTGTGAGTGGGTCTGTAAGTGTCTGACTGGGTCTCTGAGTGGGCGTGTGAGTGTATGAGTGGGTCTCTGAGTGGGTCAGTGACTGGGTGCATGAGTGACTAGGTCTGTGTGTGAGTGCATGAGTTTCTCAGTAGGTCAGAGAGTGGATGTAGAAGACTCTGACTGGGTCTGTGAGTGAGTGCGTGAGTGTCTGAGTGGGTCTGTGACTGGGTGCGTAAGTGTCTGAGTGGGTGCATGAGTCTCCGAATTGGTCTGTGAGTGGGTGCATGAGTCTGAGAGTGGGTCTGTTAGTGGGTGCTTAATTGTCTGAGTGGGTCTCTGAGTGGGGGCGTCATAGTCTGAGTGAGTCTGTGAATGTATTTTTGAAAAAGATTTGCGGTGATATTCACAAATAGACGGTCGCAATGGATCTGCGAATATGACTCGTGGGAAAAAGAAACATTATTTAGGGTGTTGTACACCTAAGGGGTCCCACAAACACCCCTATATTACACCCATGGGGTCAGGGCACCATTACCCTTGCCCATTATACCTCTTTTCATTTTTTTTTTGAGCCCCTGGGGACCATCTCCCATTAGATAAAATGATGGCCGCAACTCTCTCCTCAGGTTTCAGTCAGCCAATCACAGCATTCCTGTTGGCACACAAATCTGCAGTTAATTGCGGAATCCTCTGAAAATATCGATGACCACAGATATCACTATCTTGATTCTGTGAAAAAAACTGAAAGCATGATCTGCAAACCAAAATTTAACTTCCTCCCAAATTTTGTGTAATTCCGTACAGCGGTTTGGGCTGCAGGCATGCCTAAAGGTCCTATGGGAATTAACATGGGAAACACACTTTTTTACACCACTTATTCTCAGCCCCCGCTTGACAGATCACCTGGAAACTTTCCATGCACACCAAGACTCACTATGATACTTTTGAAAAGTTTGGATTTGCTATACTTTTTAAAAGTTAATGGAGATTTGTCAAACGACACCAAAGTTATAGGCAAGTCAAAAAACGCTTTTCCTACGGTAACATGGTCCTAACTATAACTACCTACTGACGACTGCCTATAAGTTATATATATATATATATATTCAGTGAAAAAACCATAGGTTTCAGGCACGTTATAGTTAGAAATTAGCATTTAAAAAACCTTAGAAATTCACTGAAAAAACCATAGGTTTCAGGGGCGTTATAGTTAGTTGGACATTTCACTCGTACAAAACCATAGAAATTCCCCCGTTATAGTTAGTTCAGCTAACTATAACTCGCGCGCTCCATAATGCACTGCTGATGACGTCACATATTACATCACTCATGACATGGTCAGTGACATCACTCATGACATCACTGATGACATCTCAAATGACATCACTGATGACATCACTGATGACATCATCCTTGTGATAGAGTGGCAGACCTCCTCTCACCCTAATATAACCTTTGATACACACACTCAAAAATACAAACTAACATTTTCAAAACATTGGACATACCAATACCAGTTACAACACACCTATTCAGTAATTCCAAGATCTACACACACATCCACTCATTCACCAACAGTCCCTATACAGTCACTCATACATGTACTCACTCATCATATGTACTCATATACCTATACATCCTGTTACACACCGCCACTCATCCATAGAGTTACTCACACACATAGTCACACATGCAAACAAAGTATCAAACATCCATTTACTTGCATATACAGTTATACACACACTACCACACTTACTTCTACAGAAACTTACACATACTTACTCTCTTAAACAATCACTTATAGAAACACCTACTTATTTGTACAGGAATTCTTCCAATCTCTCACTCTCACATATACTCACTTATATACACCAATACTCACATATACTAGTTTAAAACATATGTAGTTACTCATAAAGACACTATTGAGACAGTCATTCACTCACTAACACACCCATACACATACTCATCCACCTATACAGTCCTGCACACATGCTGTCTTCAACACATACAAACAGTGAGTCACTCATTCATGCATCTATGCACTAAGTAATACCCCCACCGAACCATACAGACACTCAGACACTCATACTGATACTCAAAAAACCAACTAATAACCCATATAGGCACTCATGTAGCTACTCACCAACCCATGCAGCCACTTATACACAAAGTGAGAGACTGATACAGATATTTTCATATTTAAACATTACTCACTAACCCATGTATTCACTAAGATACACTTAGTCAGTTATACAATCAATTTTACAAAAAAAATCATCCATTTAGACACTTATATACTCATTTATTCTTCCATCGACCTTGAGATATACATATATAAAACATATTTAATTTTCAGAAAAACACACATTCACTGGATGATGTCATCAGTGATGTCATCAGTGATGTCATTTGAGATGTCATCAGTGATGTCATCAGTGATATCACTGACCATGTCATGAGTGATGTAATATGTGACGTCATCAGCAGTGCATTGCGGGCGCGCGAGTTATAGTTAGCTGAACTAACTATAACGGGGGAATTTCTATGGTTTTGTACGAGTGAAATGTCCAACTAACTATAACGCCCCTGAAACCTATGGTTTTTTCAGTGAATTTCTAAGGTTTTTTAAATGCTAATTTCTAACTGTAACGTGCCTGAAACCTATGGTTTTTTCAGTGAATTTCTAAGGTTTTTAAATGCTAATTTCTAACTATAACGTGCCTGAAACCTATGGTTTTTTTCAGTGAATATATATATATATTTATTATACTATGTATACATGTGAAAATGTCTCGGTCCCCTGTTTGCCTCGGTGGCATGGAAAAAATGGGTGGAACTGACATCAGCACGCCGACGAGGTCCTCTTATGGCTCCGATGACGTCATACGGTGTCGCGAGCGGAGCCGTGCTATTATGACGTTCTCGTTGACGTGGGAGAGCTAGGAAAGTATTTCCGTGGAATGCTGGTGCAGGGGATATTCACCTAAGTGTTCAGGATAGTCCTTTGGGAGCAACTGTTTATGTTGCCACTCCAGAAACCGAAACCAGTGATCCGAGGGCAGAGGCCCTGCAGTCACACCACTATTAAAAAAAAACTGGGATCGAACACCAATGATCTTAACAACTTCAGACCCGTCTCCAATCTCCCCCTCCTAGCCAAAACCTTGGAAAGATGCGTCCTCCTTCAACTTACCGAGCACATGGACTGCAACAACCTTCTCGACTCTCACCAATCGGGCTTCAGAAAAGGTTGCAGCACAGAGACAGCGATCTTGAATGTCATAGACGACATCCACAAGTCCCTTGATAGGGACCAATGCTGTCTGCTCGTACTCTTGGACCTATCGGCAGCCTTCGACACGGTGGACCACAATCTACTCGTTAAGGCACTGCAAGAAAGAGTAGGAGCGGACGAGATGGTCCTAAAATGGTTCACCTCATTTCTACAGAATCGCACCCAAAGAATAAAAATCAATAACTTCTTGTCCGACTCACACTCCGTCAGCAGGGGTGTACCGCAAGGATCAGTTCTCTCTCCGCAACTCTTTAACATCTATATGGAACCCCTCACCTCCATCCTCAAAAAAACAAACATCCCCTTCCACCTATACGCGGACGACACCCAGATCTATCTCGAAACCTCCTCTATGGAAGACATTCATAGACTAAACCACACTCTAAGGGAAGTACAGCACTGGCTAACACTCAACCACCTGAAACTGAACCAGGACAAGACAGAAATCCTGCTCATTTCCAATAAGGAGCACAACCCCCAAGTCACAGAATGGATAAAAGCAATCGATGCCCTCAACTGCAACCTCACCCTGACCGACTCAGTCAAATCACTGGGAATCACTCTGGATCCAAAATTGAACATGACCAAACACATTAAGAACTCCGCCAAGAGCGCATTCCTCAACCTTAAACTGCTCAACAAAATAAAACCATTCATCCCTCCCAGCGATCTCAAACAAGCCACTCAGTCCCTGGTGCTTTCCAGACTGGACTATGGGAACGCAACCCTCACAGGAACAGCAAAATCCCACTTAGCCCCTCTGAGAGCAACCCTAAATGCAGCAGCCAGAATGGTCACCGGAGTGAAGAAATTTGAACACATTTCACCGGCACTCAGTGATTTAAAATGGCTCCCAATTGAATTGCGTGCCAACTTCAGAACTGCCTGCCTCACGCACAAAGCCCTGCACACTGGGAAGCCCACCTACCTGGCCGCCAAACTCAAGAAAACCGGCCAGACAAGGACCCTCAGGAGCTCAAACACCTTACTCCTCATCCCCCCGAAAACGCGCAAACAAAAAGCCTCTTCTCGATCCTTCTCTGGAAATGCTCCAAGAATCTGGAACTCCATCCCAGTACATATCAGGACTAACCCCTCCTTTGTAAAATTCAAAAGGCGCTCAAAGATCTCTTACTCAATCGCTCCCTGCCGAATGGATAGCTGCCGCTTGAATGCTGACTCTTGCCCACCACACCATCCAGTCACCCTAAGTTTAAAAACTCTACCTCACCCACCTACCAACTTAGTCCTGTCTCACCCCTGTGTATATCACCCCTTTATTTTGTAACTTTTTGGATATTAAGGCTGCATTCTGTTCTGAGACTCTCGACTCGCAGCGAATCAATATGTATACCATTGTTACGTTCTGTATTGATTTTCCCACCACCTTTGTTGTAAAGCGCTCCGATACCCTCGGGTCTGGCTAGCGCTATATAAAACTCCTAAATAAATAAATGGCACACGAGGTGGGGTGCCCAGTCGTGTGCACCGGTGGGGCAGCGAAGTGACAAGCACCACAACCCACAAAAAAGGTAACGAGGGCACTGAATAACACAGGATCTTCTCTTTGTATCTGGCAGGAACAACAAAGTTAAAATGCCCTAGTACCAAAATGTAGAATTAGTGCTACAACGGTCTTCAAGAGGACCTGCGATGCCGCTTCTGCCTCCCGTACCCTGGAGGCGGCACATGGGTCACGCGGTACGGTCATACTGCGGTGGGACGCACACTCGTTGACCTCTCATGGCACTGCTCCACACTTCAGGGAGGACGCTTTCCATTAGCTATGTTTTCTGATGACATGTCGCGCCGGCCCCGTCCAACAACAGAACTCCTTTAGATCCAAACAGACTCTTCCACTCTCTCACCGGAAGTGAAACCAGGCCACGCGGACACTTTCACAATACAACAGCCGTGAATGCACTTTTCGGTAAAAAAACCACATTCCTTCCTCCTAATTAATCAAATAAACGTCTCACTGAAGAACAGGGGCCAGCTTCGATCGGTAAACAGCCGTTACAACAACTTTTTACTTTGCGATACCATTACAACGCATGCATTAACACGCATGCGTTGTACATCACGAAAGTCATTACTACGCATTTTTTAGAACGCATGGTCATTTACCACGCATGCCTTTACAACGAATTTTGTTGTAAAGGTATGTATGGTAAATGACCATGCGTTCTAAAAAACATGTAGGCGATCCATGTCGTTGTAAGGAAACAGAGGCTGTTCCGTTTCCTCACAATGACGTGCACCGCCCCTCAGAGACGACGTGAAGCAGGAACCACGAGGAGAGAGGAACCATGAGGAGTGAGAGGTAAGTGGTATTCGGCATGGGGTGGGGGTTTCTTTTCTAGGGTTTAGGGTAGTGCAGTGGTGTTTGGGTGGTGTAGGGGGTCGTGCTGGGGGTAGTGTTTTAGGGTTTAGGGTAGTGCAGTGGTGTTTGGGTAGTGTAGGGGGTCGTGCTGGGGGTAGTGTTTTAGGGTTTAGGGTAGTGCAGTAGTGTAGGGGGTTATGCTGGGGGTAGTGTTTTAGGGTTTAGGGTAGTGCAGTGGTGTATGGGTAGTGTAGGGGGTCGTGCTGGGGTAGTGTTTTAGGGTTTAGGGTAGTGCAGTGGTGTTTGAGTAGTGTAGGGGGTCATGGTGGTGGTAGTGTTTTAGGGTTTAGGGTAGTGCAGTGGTGTTTGGGTAGTGTAGGGGGTCATGCTGGGCGAGTGTTTTATGGTTTAGGGTAGTGCAGTGGTGTTTGGGTAGTGTAGGGGGTCGTGCTGGGGGTAGATTTAGGGTTTAGGGTAGTGCAGTGGTGTTTGGGTAGTGTAGGGAGTCGTGCTGGGGGTAGTGTTTTAGGGTTTAGGGTAGTGCAGTGGTATTTGTGTAGTGTAGGGGGTTGTGCTGGGGGTAGTGTTTTAGGGTTTATGTTAGTGCAGTGGTGTTTGGGTAGTGTAGGGGGTAGTGCTGGGGGTAGTGTTTTAGGGTTTAGGGTAGTGCAGTGGTGTTTGGGTAGTGTAGGGGTTCATGCTGGGGGTAGTGTTTTAGGGTTTAGGGTATGGCAGTGGTGTTTGGGTAGTGTAGGGGGTCGTGCTGGGGGTATATTTAGGGTTTAGGGTAGTGCAGTGGTGTTGGTGTTGTGACGGGGTCGTGCTGGGGGTAGTGTTTTAGGGTTTAGAGTAATGCAGTGGTGTTTGTATAGTGTAGGGGGTTTAGGGTAGTGCAGTGGTGTTTGTGTAGTGTAGGGGGTCATGCTGGGGGTAGTGTTTTAGGGTTTAGGGTAGTGCAGTGGTGTTTGTGTAGTGTAGGGGTAGTGTTTTAGGGTTTAGGGTAGTGCAGTGGTGTTTGTGTAGTGTAGGGGGTCATGCTGTGGGTAGTGTTTTAGGGTTTAGGGTAGTGCAGTCGTGTTTGTGTAGTGTAGGGGGTCGTGTTTTAGGGTATAGGGTAGTGCAGTGGTGTTTGGGTAGTGTAGGGGGTCATGCTGGGGTTAGTGTTTTAGGGTTTAGGGTAGTGCAGTGGTGTTTGGGTAGTGTAGGGGGTCGTGCAGGGGGTAGTGTTTTAGGGTTTAGGGTAGTGCAGTGGTGTTTGTGTAGTGTGGGAGGTCATGCTGGGGGTAGATTTAGGGTTTAGTGTAGTGCAGTGGTGTTTGGGTAGTGTAGGGAGTCGTGTTGGGGGTCGTGTTTTAGGGTTTAGGGTAGTCCAGTGGTGTTTGTGTAGTGTAGGGAGTCGTGCTGGGGGTAGTGTTTTAGGGTTTAGGGTGGTGCAGTGGTGTTTGAGTAGTGTAGGGGGTCGTGCTGGGGGTAGTGTTTTAGGGTTTAGGGTAGTGCAGTGGTGTTTGGGTAGTGTAGGGGGTCATGCTGGGGGTAGTGTTTTAGGGTTTAGGGTAGTGCAGTGGTGTTTGGGTAGTGTAGGGGGTAGTGCTGGGGTAGTGTTTTGGGTTTACGGTAGTGCAGTGGTGTTTGTGTAGTGTAGGGGGTCATGCTGGGGGTAGTGTTTTAGGGTTTAGGGTAGTGCAGTGGTGTTTGTGTAGTGTAGGGGGTAGTGTTTTAGGGTTTAGGGCAGTGCAGTGGTGTTGGTGTACTGTAGGGGGTCGTGCTGGGTTCTAGTGTTTTAGGGTTTAGGGTAGTGCAGTGGTGTTTGTGTAGTGTAGGGGGTCGTGTTTTAGGGTTTAGGGTCGTGCAGTGGTGTTTGGGTAGTGAAGGGGGTCGTGCTGGGGGTAGTGTTTTAGGGTTTAGGGTAGTGCAGTTGTGTTTAGGTAGTGAAGGGGGTCGTGCTGGGGGTAGTGTTTTAGGGTTTAGGGTAGTGCAGTGGTGTTTGTGTAGTGTAGGGGGTCATGCTGGGGGTAGTGTTTTAGGGTTTAAGGCAGTGCAGTGGTGTTTGTGTCGTGAAGGGGTCGTGCTGGGGGTAGTGTTTTAGGGTTTAGGGTAGTGCAGTGGTGTTTGTGTAGTGTAGGGGGTTGTGCTGTGGGTAGATTTAGTGTTTAGGGTAGTGCAGTGGTGTTTGGGTAGTGTAGGGAGTCGTGCTGGTGGTAGTGTTTTAGGGTTTAGGGTAGTGCAGTTATGTTTGGGTAGTGTAGGGTGTCGTGCTGGGGGTAGTGTTTTAGGGTTTAGGGTAGTGCAGTGGTGTTTGGGTAGTGGAGGGGGTAGTGTTTTAGCGTTTAGGGTAGTGCGCCCAACCAGCCACAATATCCGTGGACAAAGGGGATCCTGACTCTTTGGAACGCTCCGTCAATTGAATAATTTGGGTCAAGGGCCCTACCACGTCCAAGACCTATCAATTCCTTTCTTGGGATCCCTCATATACTTGGAGAAAAAGGTACATCGTTTCTCATCAATTTCAGGCGTGTGTGCCACCTTCCCCTTCAGTGAGGGCCTGGGGCATTCTCCCCTCATCCTATTCCTGACCTCCCTTTCAAGGGATTGATGGATTTTCCCCACCACATACTCTGCCACTTTGGCGTCAGGTGTCCACTCCGCCGACCTAGGATGGTAAATTTGGGTAGGCTCGAACATGTCCGAGTGGACCCCGTCCCCAACCGGGGACTGAGAGGAGTGGGACTCTGGACGCCAGGGACGCCCCGAGTCCTTATCCTCATCGGAGGAGAAATCGTCCTCCGATACACCCTCTCCCTCTAAGGGAAACCCGCCGTCGGGGTCTCCAATAGTGGTGACAGTGTCGCAATTTTCTCCGGGCCCCTCCTCCCCACGGCAGGGTGCATGTTTTAGCGTTCGCGCACTCTTGAGGAAGGTCTCCGTAAATTTATCAAATCCTTCCAAGTGCCCCGCGTTATGCTTAACGGCCCTTTTATTCTCCATCTGGGAGCTACTGGGACCCGCCACCACCAGATCTGGGTCACTGAACACCCCAGGGATGCTTTTCGCCAGCTTATCAACCTGATCCCTAAGAGGAGCCAGCGCCCTAGAAATAGCCAGAGAGAGGGCTTGGTCCACTGCTGGAGGGAGAAGTTGGGGGCCATTCCTCCTCCACTTCCTGGTAGGAGGAGTAAAAATGGTCTTCTGGAGAAGACATGATAGCAGAGGGTGTGAGCACAGAACAAATGCCCTTAAAATCCTTAAGGCAGCCCCCTCGCCGGTGCTCCAACAGCTGGGCTTTCCCCGAAGCTGTTATAAGAATAGACTGAGGCCCAATACCAATTACCACCACCAGGTGGCGCTGGTCACTAACGTGGCCGTGTGGGGAAATCACCGCGCAGCGGTGTCAAAATTAGGTGAGGGTTGTCGGGAATCAAGCGGACACTAAAGGAGTGACCGGATTCCCAAACGCGCGTAAAGACCAGCGGGAGCGCTCGACGGAGCTGCCTCGCTCGGACCAGACGCGCCTGACAGGATCTCACCGCGCGCAGAGCACACAGCGGGAGAAACTGCGAGGGGGAGAACGCGCTCGGGCAAGAGCCTGCTGCGCAGGGAATATGAAAAAATACCAAGGCAATAATGCTAATAACGTGCACAAGAAACCGCTATACAAACAGCAACAACGTCAGATTAAGCCAAGAATGTAAGGAATGCACTTAACTGACAAACAGTGAAGAAAGAGGAAGCGGAAGGGACGTCACGATATTATATACGATGGACTGTGATATGATTGGACTATAGTTGCCTTGGAGACTACCCCCTAATGGTTCATGGGTTGTGTAGTCTTTTGTTTAATGATTGTTGTGTTACGTTTTCTTTGAACTGCTATGCAAATAAAGTGAGGAAAGATATGCATAATCCTCGCCTCCGGCCAGCCATAGAATTCATTAAACTTTATTTGATCTGATTTAGAAACATAGATCATAAAAGTGTACATAAAAACAGTAAATCCTCTTTCCTAATACAATACAGTGAGAATTAATTAAAACCAGTAGGTAAAAACGGGTGTTACAAAGCCCGGTTCAGAGCAACTTCAGGTTAACAGAATCGTAAAGTTCAATGTTTCGCAAGATCAATCTCATGTACTTCGTGCAAAATACGCAATAAGGGGTCCAAGTAAGATGTAACGCTCCAATACCTGACCAGTTTGCACTATATAAAACTGCAGAAAAACTAAAAATAAAAAGTGTTTTGCACACTTCTGTCATTGGGCTATATGTGGGCTACATCTGGGTGATATTTGTGCTACATTTGGGCTCTTTTTTCTCTGGTGGCCATCTTGGGAGACTTATTTGTTATGAAGTTTCCTAATTTCGTCATTTACTGCAGTCTCCTCAGTAGGAAATGCTTTCAGTTTTTACTTTGATTCCATCAAGAAGGCATTCAGATGTGTCACACATTTGCCATAAATTCAGAATGTTAGCACTCTAGTTGTTCATTAGATCACTGTAGTAAAGCTACTGCTCACCAGGGAGTTAACTGGAAGTCTACTGCTGGTATTGAAAGTGATTGTTTCAGTCTGCATGTCAGAATTTTCTAATGAAATAGAAGAGGATTTGAGATCTCACTTAAAACATGCCCTAAATTTTCTTTCTGCAGCACTAACCATAATTTCTATGGTAAAATGAACCCCCTCATTTTGTTCCTTTTTAAATTAAATGTTTTAAGTGTTACCAGTTTATTCCAATCAAGATGGCTTCAGGTGTGCCATACTTTTGTCATAAGTAAGACTGTTAGCGCTCTAGTTGTTCTTTAGAACACTCTGGGAAGCTGCAGTAGAACACAAAGGCATCAACTGACAGGCTGCTCCTGTTGAAATATAACAGGAAGATATTTGAGATCTCACTTAAAACATGTCCTAATTTTTCTTTCTACAGCACTAACCATAATTTCTATGACAAAATGAACCCCCTCATTTTGTTCCTTTTTAAATTAAATGTTTTAAGAGTTACCAGTTTATTCCAATCAAGATGGCTTCATGTGTGCCATAATTTTGTCATAAGTAAGACTGTTAGCGCTCTAGTTGTTCTTTAGAACACTCTGGGAAGCTGCAGTAGAACACAAAGGCATCAATTGACAGGATGCTCCTGTTGAAATATAACAGGAAGATATTTGAGATCACACTTGAAACATGTCCTAATTTTTCATTCTACAGCACTAACCATAATTTCTATGACAAAATGAACCCCATCATGTTGTTCCTTTTTAAATTAAATGTTTTAAGTGTTACCAGTTTATTCCAATCAAGATGGCTTCAGGTGTGCCATACCTTTGTCATAAGTAAGGCTGTTAGCACTCTAGTTGTTCTTTAGAACACTCTGGGAAGCTGCAGTAGAACACAAAGGCATCAACTGACAGGCTGCTCCTGTTGAAATATAACAGGAAGATATTTGAGATCTCACTTAAAACATGTCCTAATTTTTCTTTCTACAGCACTAACCATAATTTCTATGGCAAAATGAACCCCCTCATTTTGTTCCTTTTTAAATTAAATGTTTTAAGTGTTACCAGTTTATTCCAATCAAGATGGCTTCAGGTGTGCCATACTTTTGTCATAAGTAAGACTGTTAGCGCTCTAGTTGTTCTTTAGAACACTCTGGGAAGCTGCAGTAGAACACAAAGGCATCAACTGACAGGCTGCTCCTGTTGAAATATAACAGGAAGATATTTGAGATCTCACTTAAAACATGTCCTAATTTTTCTTTCTACAGCACTAACCATAATTTCTATGACAAAATGAACCCCCTCATTTTGTTCCTTTTTAAATTAAATGTTTTAAGAGTTACCAGTTTATTCCAATCAAGATGGCTTCAGGTGTGCCATAATTTTGTCATACGTAAGACTGTTAGCGCTCTAGTTGTTCTTTAGAACACTCTGGGAAGCTGCAGTAGAACACAAAGGCATCAACTGACAGGCTGCTCCTGTTGAAATATAACAGGAAGATATTTGAGATCACACTTGAAACATGTCCTAATTATTCTTTCTACAGCACTAACCATAATTTCTATGACAAAATGAACCACATCATTTTGTTCCTTTTTAAATAAAATGTTTTAAGTGTTACCAGTTTATTCCAATCAAGATGGCTTCAGGTGTGCCATACCTTTGTCATAAGTAAGGCTGTTAGCACTCTAGTTGTTCTTTAGAACACTCTGGGAAGCTGCAGTAGAACACAAAGGAATCAACTGACAGTCTCTGCCCTTGTTGGATGTACATGTTTTACTGAGAATGTCAGACTTCATTCTCACATGACTGAGAAAGATAATGTGAATTTACAGAAAATATGCTCTCATTTTAGCTTCTGGAGCACCTTCCAAAACTGTATGGGACAAGCATGTGAAAATAGTTTTCTCTCAAACATGATTCATGATATCCCAGCAGAAGGTTTTTCACAGGGTAAAATCACCTTAGAACACACCACAATTCCTGAAATTAGTATGGTACCATCAACAAATGAATTCTAATGTAACTAAAGTCTGTTATCACCCTTTATAGTTCTCCTTTTGGTAACCCTCAAAATCTTCGATTCACTACAATGCATTTCAATGGGGTACTATCATTTATATTGGTCCCAAGATGGCTGCCAGCAATTCCAGGATGAAGTGCTGACAGCCAATCAGATCTCACGATGACATGTGTGGTTAGGCTCCGCCCAGATATCGATATGTTTTCTTTTTCAAATTTCTCAGGAACTACTGAAGGAATTTACACCATTTAACAAAAAGGGTTCTTTCTGAACCAAGAACTACCTCTTTGCCAAATTTGGTGTAATTCCGTTCAGCAGTTCGGGCTGTAGCCGTGTCTAAAGTTTCCTATGGAAAATTGCATGGGGAAAACACGTTTTGGGACCCCCCTTTTTTCTCAGCCCCCGCTTGCCGAATCACCCCGAAACTTTCAGAATAGGAGCAGACCAGAGCGCCCCACGAGTTTTGAAAATTTCGCGAAGATTCATCAACTGGCGCCAAAGTTATTGGAAATAGAATGTTGTGAATTTCCTATGGAAAATAGGTCCTAACTATAACTACCTACTGGCGACCGCCAGTAGGTAATATATATATATATATATATATATATATATATATATATATATATACCCAAAGAACCTCTACTCCCCATCAGGAAAAAGAGCACGCACTCGAGGGCTATTCAGGTAAAGGCTTCTTTATTGAATTATGCCTCCTCCGACCCAGCAAACAGAGACACGTTTCGCCTGTCACAGCAGGCTTTCTCAATCTAATGAGCGCCATTTTGATGGTGGCCTTTATACTCAAACATAGTCATAGACATAAAAGAGTTCACTATTAACTAATGTTAGTCAATCAGTAAAAATGTGGTGACCACTTAACTAAAAATACATTTCATTGCAGATATGTACAATGTGGCTATTTACATCGTAAAATGATAACGCACATCATGGTGCATCAAACAGTTTGTCAGTATGCTTTAAATGCAACAAACACCACTATAGTACAACAAGTTAAATGTAAATGAGCACCAACATAATAAAAAACGCTTTCATGTTATATATATATATTCACTGAAAAAACCATAGGTTTTAGGGACAGTTATAGTTAGTTGGACATTTCACTCGTACAAAACCATAGAAATTCCCCCGTTATAGTTAGTTCAGCTAACTATAACTCGCGCCCACTAATGCACTGCTGATGACGTCACATATTACATCACTCATGACATGGTCAGTGACATCACTGATGACATCACTGATGACATCTCAAATGACATCACTGATGACATCATCCAGTGACTGTGTGTTTCTGTAAAGTTTAAATATGTTTAATATATATAGAGAAAGGCGTATTGAAGAATGAGTGGGTGTATAAGTGTCTGAATGGATGATTTAGTACGTGAGTGACTGACTCTACAAGTGAGTGATTAAATGTATCTTACTGAATGCATGGGTTAGTGACTAAACTGTGTGAATGTCTGTATCCATCTGTCTGTTGGTTTGTAAGCGGCTGCATGGCTTTCTGAATAGCTACATGAGTGTCTACATGGGTTATTGATTGATTGTCTGAGTATCTGTATGGGTGCCTGAGTGTTTGTGTGGGTGGGGTGTGTGTGACTCTGTGCATAGATGTGTGAGTTGGTGATTCACTGGGTGCATGGTTTCAAGAGTGCATCTGTGATGGACTGTATGGGTGGGTGAGTGTGTGTATGGGTGTGTTAGTGATTGAATGTATATCTCAGTGGTACATGTGTGAGTAACTACATATGTGAAAGGCAGTATATATGTGTGTTGGAGTATATAAATGGCTATAAGTGAGAGTGGCTGTATGGATGAGTGTGTACTTGTATCAGTGATTGTATAAGAGTGTAAGAATGTGATAGTATTTGTATGAGTAAGTGAGCTGGTGTGTGTATAACTGTATAGGTGAGTAAATGGGTGTGTGATTAAGTTTTTTGCATGACTGACTAGGTGTGTGAGTACCTCTATGGATGAGTGGCGGTGTGTGAGTGTTTATATAGGTGTATGAGTGCATATGATAGTCCTGTACTGAGTGACTAAGTATGAGTGACAAAGGGTTATAGAACAGATGGCAGTGGTGAAAAAGACCTCGCCAGCACCTCCGTTATGTCTTCCCCCAGTGTTAATAAAAGACTGATAGTATTCTAAGCGTGCTCAATGTCAAACACTGTGCCACCAATCAGTGTTAAACTATATAGAAAAAAATAATACAATCCTTTCCCATACACAATACAATTACCAAAAATTAACAGAGCACAGCCACTGTATAGTATTCAAACTGACCTTATAGTCAGTTTATTTTTTAATAAACCCAAATTATTATAAAGTTCGTAATATACAGAAAAATATATTCATAGAAGTTAGTACAAAAAGGCAGGTAGTTTTTGAAGAGTCTTGGTTTCGTTGACACGAAGTGCGTATCGCAGATGAAAACAGCCGACACGTTTTTCGTCATTTATACGACTTTTTCAAGGCTTATAAAAATTTCCGTGGCTCAAAATTGAAGAAACTTCTTTGAATTCTCAATTTGTCGGAAAGAGCAGTGTCACGTACTACAGACACAAGTATTAAGTCTTGTAGAACACTCAATGTGACTTAGAATTGCTTGTTCAGCATTTTCTATTTCTATTTTGAACGGGGCGTCAAAATTATCTTTTTTGTATTTGACATGAATTTGTAGATGTGAGTCACTATTAGTGGTACTCTCGTACGAAGAGACGCGTCCCGCTACAATGGAGATTTCTACCTGCCTTTTTGTACTAACTTCTATGAATATATTTTTCTGTATATTACGAACTTTATAATAATTTGGGTTTATTAAAAAATAAACTGACTATAAGGTCAGTTTGAATACTATACAGTGGCTGTGCTCTGTTAATTTTTGGTAAAAGTATGAGTGACTGTACGGGTGAGTGAGTGGATGTGTGTGTAGACCTAAGAATCAGTGAGTGGGTATGTAGTTTTTGGTGTTGGAGTGTCTATGGTTTTGAGAATGGCAGTCTGTAATTTAGAGTGGGTGTATCAAAAGTTATATTAGGGTGTGAGAAGATGCATGAAATTATCACATGGATGATGTCATCAGTGATGTCATTTGAGATGTCATCAGTGATGTCATCAGTGATGTCACTGACCATGTCATGAGTGATGTAATATGTGGCGTCATCAGCAGTGCATTGCGGGGCGCGAGTTATAGTTAGCTGAACTAACTATAACGGGGGAATTTCTATGGTTTTGTACGAGTGAAATGTCCAACTAACTATAACTGTCCCTAAAACCTATGGTTTTTTCAGTGAATTTCAAAGGTTTTTTAAATGCTAATTTCTAACTATAACGTGTCTGAAACCTATGGTTTTTTCAGTGAATTTCAAAGGTTTTTAAATGCTAATTTCTAACTATAACGTGCCTGAAACCTATGATTTTTAAGTGAATTTCAAAGGTTTTTTAAATGCTAGTTTCTAACTATGCCTACAGAGGTAGGACATGTGAAGAAAGAAGAAAAACTCACAGAAAGAAGCAAAAGATGTGCAGAAAGAACCAACAGAGGAGCAGAAAGAGGCCTTGTTGCAAAATCATCCTGTGCCCACAACTTTTTCAGACGGGTACTGGTGGTAACTGACTCTGACTAACCAGAGCCAGTGCTATGCTAAAAGACACTTAGAATACAGTGAAAACACCTACATACACTAGGGAACACTATGCATTGGGGTACCCCTGTGATTAGCATGACCTCCTCTGCAAGTCCCTAGTACATAATAGGGCAGGGGGATTAAAACTACCTCTTAAAACGCGCTACAGGGCGCGTTTGCACAGTGGTGAAGGGAGGGGGGGCCTGAGGTGACATGTGTGCAAACGCACCCCGTGGCGCGTTTTAAGTTGCGGGATTAAGTCCCCTTGAATTCTGAGGGTCCCTGGGGCCCAACTAGCCCCCAGGTACTTACAGTTAGGACCACAGAGCTGAGTTGCAGAGAGGCGTTCCGAGGCCACGCACCTTTTTCACCTCTCTGCAACGCAACTCTGTTGTGCTTACTGAAGGTACCTGGTGGGCTAGTTGGCCCCAGGGTCCCTCAGGATTCAAAGGAATTAATTCCCCAACTTAAACGCACCACAGGGCGTGTTTGCGCACATGTCACCTGAGGCCCTGCCCCCTCCCTTCACCACTGTGCAAGCGCGCCCCGTGGTGCGTTTTAAGTTGGGGGATTAGGTCACCTTGAATCCTGAGGGTCCCTGGGGCCCAACTAGCCCACTATGTACTTCCAGTAAGCACCACAGGCCTGCGTTGCAACGCCTGTAACAAATTGTGCAGTTGTGTTTAGGTAGTGAAGAGGGTCGTGCTGGGGGTAGTGTTTTAGGGTTTAGGGTAGTGCAGTGGTGTTTGTGTAGTGTAGGGGGTCATGCTGGGGGTAGATTTAGGGTTTAAGGTAGTGCAGTGGTGTTTGGGTAGTGTAGGGAGTCGTGCTGGGGGAGTGTTTTAGGGTTTAGGGTAGTGCAGTGGTGTTTGGGTAGTGTAGGGGGTCGTGCTGGGGGTAGTGTTTTAGGGTTTAGGGTAGTGCAGTGGTGTTTGGGTAGTGTAGGGGGTCGTGCTGGGGGTAGTGATTTAGGGTAGTGCAGTGGTGTTTGGGTAGTGTAGGGGGTACTGCTGGGGGTAGTGTTTTAGGGTTTAGGTTAGTGCAGTGGTGTTTGGGTAGTGTAGGGGTACTGCTGGGGGTAGTGTTTTAGGGTTTAGGGTAGTGCAGTGGTGTTTGTGTAGTGTAGGGGGTAGTGTTTTAGGGTTTAGGGTAGTGCAGTGGTGTTTGTGTAGTGTAGGAGGTCATGTTTTAGGGTAGTGCAGTGGTCTTTGGGTAGTGTAGGGAGTCATGCGGGGGTAGTGTTTTAGGGTTTAGGGTAGTGTAGGGGGTCATGCGGGGGTAGTGTTTTAGGGATTAGGGTAGTGCATTGGTGTTTGGGTAGTGTAGGGGGTCATGCGGGGGGTAGTGTTTTAGGGTTTAGGGCAGTGCAGTGGTGTTTGGGTAGTGTAGGGGGTCATGCTGGGGGAGTGTTTTAGGGTTTAGGGCAGTGCAGTGGTGTTCGGGTAGTGTAGGGGTCGTGCTGGGGGAGTGTTTTAGGGTTTAGGGCAGTGCAGTGGTATTCGGGTAGTGTAGGGGGTCGTGCTGGGGGAGTGTTTGAGGGTTTAGGGCAGTGCAGTCGTGTTCGGGTAGTGTAGGGGGTTGTGCTGGGGGTAGTATTTTAGGGTTTAGGGTAGGGCAGTGGTGTTCGGGTAGTGTAGGGGGTCATGCTGGGGGTAGTGTTCTAGGGTTTAGGGCAGTACAGTGGTGTTTGGGCAGTGTAGGGGGTAATGCTGGTGGTGGTGTTTTAGGGTTTAGGGCAGTGCAGTGGTGTTCGGGCAGTGTAGGGGGTCGTGCTGGGGGTGGTGTTTCAGGGTTTAGGGCAGTGCAGTGGTGTTCGGGCAGTGTAGGGGGTGGTGTTTCAGGGTTTAGGGCAGTGCAGTGGTGTTCGGGCAGTGTAGGGGTCGTGCAGGGGGTGGTGTTTCAGGGTTTAGGGCAGTGGTGTTCGGGCAGTGTAGGGGGTCGTGCTGGGGGTGGTGTTTCAGGGTTTGGGGCAGTGCAGTGGTGTTCGAGCAGTAAAGGGGGTCGTGCTGGGGGAGGTGTTTCAGGGTTTAGGGCAGTGCAGTGGTGTTCGGGCAGGGTAGGGGGCGGTGCAGGGGGTGGTATTTCAGGGTTTAGGGCAGTGCAGTGGTGTTCGGGCAGTGTAGGGGGTGCTGCAGGGGGTGGTGTTTCAGGGTTTAGGGCAGTGCAGTGGTGTTCGGGCAGTGTAGGGGGTGCTGCAGGGGTGGTGTTTCAGGGTTTAGGGCAGTGCAGTGGTGTTCGGGCAGTGTAGGGGGTCATGCAGGGGGTGGTATTTCAGGGTTTAGGGCAGTGCAGTGGTGTTCGGGCAGTGTAGGGGGTCATGCTGGGGCTGGTGTTTCAGGGTTTGGGGCAGTACAGTGGTGTTCGGGCAGTGTAGGGGGTCGTGCTGGGGCTGGTGTTTCAGGGTTTAGGGCAGTGCAGTGGTGTTCGGGCAGTGTAGGGGGTCGTGCTGTGGCTGGTGTTTCAGGGTTTAGGGCAGTGCAGTGGTGTTCGGGCAGTGTAGGTGGTCGTGCTGGGGCTGGTGTTTCAGGGTTTAGGGCAGTGCAGTGGTGTTCGGGCAGTGTAGGGGGTCATGCTGGGGGAGGTGTTTCAGGGTTTAGGGCAGTGCAGTGGTGTTCGGGCAGTAAAGGGGTCGTGCTGGGGGAGGTGTTTCAGGGTTTAGGGCAGTGCAGTGGTGTTCGGGCAGGGTAGGGGGCGGTGCAGGGGTGGTATTTCAGGGTTTAGGGCAGTGCAGTGGTGTTCGGGCAGTGTAGGGGGTGCTGCAGGGGGTGGTGTTTCAGGGTTTAGGGCAGTGCAGTGGTGTTCGGGCAGTGTAGGGGGTGCTGCAGGGGGTGGTGTTTCAGGGTTTAGGGCAGTGCAGTGGTGTTCGGGCAGTGTAGGGGGTCATGCAGGGGTGGTATTTCAGGGTTTAGGGCAGTGCAGTGGTGTTCGGGCAGTGTAGGGGGTCATGCTGGGGCTGGTGTTTCAGGGTTTGGGGGCAGTACAGTGGTGTTCGGGCAGTGTAGGGGGTCGTGCTGGGGCTGGTGTTTCAGGGTTTAGGGCAGTGCAGTGGTGTTCGGGCAGTGTAGGGGGTCGTGCTGTGGCTGGTGTTTCAGGGTTTAGGGCAGTGCAGTGGTGTTCGGGCAGTGTAGGTGGTCGTGCTGGGGCTGGTGTTTCAGGGTTTAGGGCAGTGCAGTGGTGTTCGGGCAGTGTAGGGGGTCATGCTGGGGCTGGTGTTTCAGGGTTTAGGGCAGTGCAGTGGTGTTCGGGCAGTGTAGGGGGTCTTGCTGGGGCTGGTGTTTCAGAGTCTAGGGCAGTGCAGTGGTGTTCGGGCAGTGTAGGGGGTCTTGCTGGGGCTGGTGTTTCAGGGTTTAGGGCAGTGCAGTGGTGTTCGGGCAGTGTAGGGGGTCGTGCTGGGGGTGGTGTTTCAGGGTTTAGGGCAGTGCAGTGGTGTTTGGGAAGTGTAGGGGGTCATGCTGGGGCTAGTGTTTCAGGATTTAGGGCAGAGCAATGGTGTTCAGGCAGTGTAGGGGTTTTGCTGGAGGTGGTGTTTCAGGGTTTAGGGCATTGCAGTGGTGTTCGTGCAGTGTAGGGGGTGGTGTTTCAGGGTTTAGGGCAGTGGTGTTCAGGCAGTGTAGGGGGTCTTGCTGGGATTGATGTTTCAGGGTTTAGGGCAGTGCAGTGGTGTTCGGGCAGTGTAGGGGGTTGTGCTGGGGCTGGTGTTTCAGGGTTTAGGGCAGTGCAGTGGTGTTCGGGCAGTGTACGGGGTGCTGCAGGGGTGGTGTTTCAGGGTTTAGGGCAGTGCAGTGGTGTTCGGGCAGTGTAGGGGGTCATGCAGGGGTGGTATTTCAGGGTTTAGGGCAGTGCAGTGGTGTTCGGGCAGTGTAGGGGGTCATGCTGGGGCTGGTGTTTCAGGGTTTGGGGCAGTACAGTGGTGTTCGGGCAGTGTAGGGGGTCGTCCTGGGGCTGGTGTTTCAGGGTTTAGGGCAGTGCAGTGGTGTTCGGGCAGTGTAGGGGGTCGTGCTGTGGCTGGTGTTTCAGGGTTTAGGGCAGTGCAGTGGTGTTCGGGCAGTGTAGGTGGTCGTGCTGGGGCTGGTGTTTCAGGGTTTAGGGCAGTGCAGTGGTGTTTGGGCAGTGTAGGGGTCATGCTGGGGCTGGTGTTTCAGGGTTTAGGGCAGTGCAGTGGTGTTCGGGCAGTGTAGGGGTCTTGCTGGGGCTGGTGTTTCAGAGTCTAGGGCAGTGCAGTGGTGTTCGGGCAGTGTAGGGGGTCTTGCTGGGGCTGGTGTTTCAGGGTTTAGGGCAGTGCAGTGGTGTTCGGGCAGTGTAGGGGGTCGTGCTGGGGGTGGTGTTTCAGGGTTTAGGGCAGTGCAGTGGTGTTTGGGAAGTGTAGGGGGTCATGCTGGGGCTAGTGTTTCAGGATTTAGGGCAGAGCAATGGTGTTCAGGCAGTGTAGGGGTTTTGCTGGAGGTGGTGTTTCAGGGTTTAGGGCATTGCAGTGGTGTTCGTGCAGTGTAGGGGGTGGTGTTTCAGGGTTTAGGGCAGTGGTGTTCAGGCAGTGTAGGGGGTCTTGCTGGGATTGATGTTTCAGGGTTTAGGGCAGTGCAGTGGTGTTCGGGCAGTGTAGGGGGTTGTGCTGGGGGTGGTGTTTCAGGGTTTAGGGCAGTGCAGTGGTGTTCGTGCAGTGTAGGAGGTCGTGCAGGGGGTGGTGTTTCAGGGTTTAGGGCAGTGCAGTGGTGTTCGGGCAGTGTAGGGTGTCGTGCTGAGGGGTGGTGTTTCAGGGTTTAGGGCAGTGCAGTGGTGTTCGGGCAGTGTAGGGGGTCGTGCAGGGGGTGGTGTTTCAGGGTTTAGGTCAGTGCAGTGGCAGTGTAGGGGGTCGTGCAGGGGGTGGTGTTTCAGGGTTTAGGGCAGTGCAGTGGTGTTCGGCCAGTGTAGGTGGTCTTGCTGGGGGTGGTGTTTCAGGCTTTAGTGCAGTGGTGTTCGGGCAGTGTAGGGGGTCTTGCTGGGGGTGGTGTTCAGGGTTTAGGGCAGTGCAGTGGTGTTGGGGCAGTGTAGGGGTCTTGCTGGGGCTGGTGTTTCAGGGTTTAGGGCAGTGCAGTGGTTTTCGGGCAGTGTAGGCGGTCGTGCTGGGGCTGGTGTTTCAGGGTTTAGGGCAGTGCAGTGGTGTTCGGGCAGTGTACGGGGTCATGCAGGGGTTGGTGTTTCAGGGTTTAGGGCAGTGCAGTGGTGTTCGGGCAGTGTAGGGGGTCGTGCTGGGGGTGGTGTTTCAGGGTTTAGGGCAGTGCAGTGGTGTTCGGGCAGTGTAGGGGGTCGTGCTGGGGCTGGTGTTTCATGGTTTAGGGCAGTGCAGTGGTGTTCGGGCAGTGTAGGGGATCGTGCTGGGGGTGGTGTTTCAGGGTTTAGGGCAGTGCAGTGGTGTTCGGGCAGTGTAGGGGGTCATGCTGGGGGTGGTGTTTCAGGGTTTAGGGCAGTGCAGTGGTGTACGGGCAGTGTAGGGGGTCTTGCTGGGGGTGGTGTTTCAGGGTTTAGGGCAGTGGTGTTCGGGCAGTGTAGGGGTCTTGCTGGGGGTAGTGTTTCGGGGTTTAGGGCAGTGCAGTAGTGTTTTGGCAGTGTAGGGGATCGTGCACGGGGTGGTGTTTCAGGGTTTAGGGCAGTGCAGTGGTGTTTGGGCAGTGTAGGGGTCGTGCTGGGGGTGGTGTTTCAGGGTTTAGGGCAGTGCAGTGGTGTTCGGGCAGTGTAGGGGGTCATGCAGGGGTGGTGTTTCAGGGTTTAGGGCAGTGCAGTGGTGTTCGGGCAGTGTAGGGGTCGTGCTGGGGCTGGTGTTTCAGGGTTTAGGGCAGTGCAGTGGTGTTCGGGCAGTGTAGGGGTCTTGCTGGGGTGGTGTTTCAGGGTTTAGGGCAGTGGTGTTCGGGCAGTGTAGGGGGTCTTGCTGGGGGTGGTGTTTCAGGGTTTAGGGCAGTGCAGTGGTGTTCGGGCAGTGTAGGGGGTTTTGCTGGGGGTAGTGTTTCAGGGTTTAGGGCAGTGCAGTGGTGTTCGTGCAGTGTAGGGGGTCGTGCTGGGGGTAGTGTTTCAGGGTTTAGGGCAGTGCAGGAGTGTTCGGGCAGTGTAGGAGGTCGTGCAGGGGTGGTGTTTCAGGGTTTAAGGCAGTGCAGTGGTGTTCGGGCAGTGTAGGGGTCGTGCTGGGGGTGGTGTTTCAGGGTTTAGGGCAGTGCAGTGGTGTTCGGGCAGTGTAGGGGGTCGTGCTGGGGTGGTGTTTCAGGGTTTAGGGCAGAGGTGTTCGGGCAGTGTAGGGGGTCTTGCTGGGGGTGATGTTTCAGGGTTTAGGGCAGTGCAGTGGTGTTCGGGCAGTGTAGGAGGTCTTGCTGGGGGTAGTGTTTCAGGGTTTAGGGCAGTGCAGTGGTGTTCTGGCAGTGTAGGGGTCTTGCTGGGGGTGGTGTTTCAGGGTTTAGGGCAGTGCAGTGGTGTTCGGGCAGTGTAGGGGGTCGTGAAGGGGTGGTGTTTCAGGGTTTAGGGCAGTGCAGTGGTGTTCGGGCAGTGTAGGGGGTCGTGCTAGGGTATGTGTTTCAGGGTTTAGGGCAGTGCAGTGGTGTTCGGGCAGTGTAGGGGGTCGTGCTGGGGGTAGTGTTTTAGGGTTTAAGGTAGTGCAGTGGTGTTTGTGTAGCATAGGGGGTCGTGCTGGGGGCAGTGTTTTAGGAGTAGTGCAGTGGTGCTTGTGTAGTGTAGGGGGTCGTGCTGGGGGTAGTGTTTTAGGGTTTAGGGTAGTGCAGTGGTGTTTGTGTAGTGTAGGGGGTCATGTTTTAGGGTAGTGTAGTGGTGTTTGGGTAGTGTGAGGGGTCGTGATGGGGGTAGTGTTTTAGGATTTAGGTTAGTGCAGTGGTGTTGGGGTAGTGTTTTAGGGTTTAGGGTAGTGCAGTGGTGTTTGTGTAGTGTAGGGGGTCATGCTGGGTGTAGTGTTTTAGGGTTTAGGATAGTGCAGTGGTGCTTGTGTAGTGTAGGGGGTCGTGCTGGGGTAGTGTTTTAGGGTTTAGGGTAGTGCAGTGGTGTTTTTGTAGGGCGGTCATGTTTTAAGATGCAACGCTCCAATACCTGACCAGTCTGCACTACATAAAACTCCAAAAAAACTAAAAATAAAAAGTGTTTTGCACACTTTTGTCATTGGGCTATATGTGGGCTACATCTGGGTAATATTTGTGCTACATTTGGGCTCTTTTTTCACTGATGGCCATCTTGGAAGACTTCTTTGTTATGAAGTTTCCTAATTTCCTCATTTACTGCAGTCTCCTCAGTAGGAAATGCTTTCAGTTTTTACTTTGATTCCATCAAGAAGGCATTCAGATGTGTCACACATTTGCCATAAATTCAGAATGTTATTACTCTAGTTGTTCATTAGATCACTGTAGTAAAGCTACTGCTCACCAAGGAGTTAACTGGAAGTCTACTGCTGGTATTGAAAGTGATTGTTTCAGTCTGCATGTCAGAATTTTCTAATGAAATAGAAGAGGATTTGAGATCTCACTTAAAACATGCACTAAATTTTCTTTTTGCAGCACTAACCATAATTTCTATGGCAAAATGAACCTCCTCATTTTGTTCCTTTTTAAATTAAATGTTTTAAGTGTTACCAGTTTATTCCAATCAAGATGGCTTCAGGTGTGCCATACTTTTGTCATAAGTAAGACTGTTAGCGCTCTAGTTGTTCTTTAGAACACTCTGGGAAGCTGCAGTAGAACACAAAGGCATCAACTGACAGGCTGCTCCTGTTGAAATATAACAGGAAGATATTTGAGATCACACTTGAAACATGTCCTAATTTTTCTTTCCAGAGCACTAACCATAATTTCTATGACAAGATGAACCCCATCATTTTGTTCCTTTTTAAATTAAATGTTTTAAGTGTTACCAGTTTATGCCATACTTTTGTCATAAGTAAGGCTGTTAGCACTCTAGTTGTTCTTTAGAACACTCTGGGAAGCTGCAGTAGAACACAAAGGCATCAACTGACAGGCTGCTCCTGTTGAAATATAACAGGAAGATATTTGAGATCTCACTTAAAACATGTTCTAATTTTTCTTTCTACAGCACTAACCATAATTTCTATGGCAAAATGAACCCCCTCATTTTGTTCCTTTTTAAATTAAATGTTTTAAGTGTTACCAGTTTATTCCAATCAAGATGGCTTCAGGTGTGCCATACTTTTGTCATAAGTAAGACTGTTAGCGCTCTAGTTGTTCTTTAGAACACTCTGGGAAGCTGCAGTAGAACACAAAGGCATCAACTGACAGGCTGCTCCTGTTGAAATATAACAGGAAGATATTTGAGATCACACTTGAAACATGTCCTAATTTTTCTTTCCAGAGCACTAACCATAATTTCTATGACAAGATGAACCCCATCATTTTGTTCCTTTTTAAATTAAATGTTTTAAGTGTTACCAGTTTATTCCAATCAAGATGGCTTCAGGTGTGCCATACTTTTGTCATAAGTAAGGCTGTTAGCACTCTAGTTGTTCTTTAGAACACTCTGGGAAGCTGCAGTAGAACACAAAGGAATCAACTGACAGTCTCTGCCCTTGTTGGATGTACATGTTTTACTGAGAATGTCAGACTTCATTCTCACATGACTGAGAAAGATAATGTGAATTTACAGAAAATATGCTCTCATTTTAGCTTCTGGGGCACCTTCCAAAACTGTATGGGACAAGCATGTGAAAATAGTTTTCTCTCAAACATGATTCATGATATCCCAGCAGAAGGTTTTTCACAGGGTAAAATCACCTTAGAACACACCACAATTCCTGAAATTAGTATGGTACCATCAACAAAGGAATTCTAATGTAACTAAAGTCTGTTATCACCCTTTATAGTTCTCCTTTTGGTAACCCTCAAAATCTTCGATTCACTACAATGCATTTCAATGGGGTACTATCATTTATATTGGTCCCAAGATGGCTGCCAGCAATTCCAGGATGAAGTGCTGACAGCCAATCAGATCTCACGATGACATGTGTGGTTAGGCTCCACCCAGATATATATGTGTTTTTACTTTTGATTTTCTCAGCAACTACTGAACGGATTTACACCATTTAACAAAAAGGGTTCTTTTTGAACCAAGAACTACCTCTTTGCCAAATTTGGTGTAATTCTGTTCAGCAGTTCGAGCTGTAGCCTTGCATAAAGTTTCCTATGGAAAATTGATTTTTGACTCTTATTCTTTTTAATTTCTCCGCAACTACTGAACGGATTTACACCATTTAACAAAAAGGGTTCTTTCTGAACCAAGAACTACCTCTTTGCCAAATTTGGTGTAATTCCGTTCAGCAGTTCAGAGCTGTAACCGTGTCTAAAGTTTCCTATGGGAAAATATGTTTTGGGACCCCCTTTTTCTCGGCTCCCGCTTGACGAATCACCCTGAGACTTTCAGGGTAGGAGCGGACCGGAGCGGGCCATAAAGTTTGAAAATTTCGCAAAGATTCGTCAACCGACGCAAGAGTTATTTCAAATAGAATGTCGCGGATTTCCTATGGAAAATAGGTCCTAACTATAACTATCTACTGGCGACCGCCAGTAGATAATGTATATATATATATATATTAAATACATATGTCTTAAATATTATCTGGATATTAGGAATATCGCCCGGTGCTAAAATCTCAGTGTACTGGTCCCCACCAGTATAGTAATTAATAATACAAAAAAGTAACTGTACTGTACTGAGATATATATTATCTACTGGCGGTCGCCAGTAGATAGTTATAGTTAGGACCTATTTTCCATAGGAAATCCGCGACATTCTATTTGAAATAACTCTTGCGTCGGTTGACGAATCTTCGCGAAATTTTCAAACTTTATGGCCCGCTCCGGTCCGCTCCTACCCTGAAAGTCTCAGGGTGATTCGTCAAGCGGGGCCGAGAAAAAGGGGGTCCCAAAGCGTGTTTTCCCATTCATTTTCCCATAGGAAACTTTAGACACGGCTACAGCCCGAACTGCTGAACGGAATTACACCAAATTTGGCAAAGAGGTAGTTCTTGGTTCAGAAAGAACCCTTTTTGTTAAATGGTGTAAATCCGTTCAGTAGTTATGGAGAAAATTAAAAAATAAGAGTCAAAAATCAATTTCCCATAGGAAACTTTATGCAAGGCTACAGCCCGAACTGCTGAACGGAATTACACCAAATTTGGCAAAGAGGTAGTTCTTGGTTCAAAAGAACCCTTTTGTTAAATGGTGTAAATCCGTTCAGTAGTTGCTGAGAAAATCAAAAGTAAAAACACATATATATCTGGGCGGAGCCTAACCACACATGTCATCGTGAGATCTGATTGGTTGTCAGCACTTCATCCTGGAATTGCTGGCAGCCATCTTGGGACCAATATAAATGCATTGTAGTGAATCGAAGATTTTGAGGGTTACCAAAGGAGAACTATAAAGGGTGATAACAGACTTTAGTTACATTAGAATTCATTTGTTGATGGTACCATACTAATTTCAGGAATTGTGGTGTGTTCTAAGGTGATTTTACCCTGTGAAAAACCTTCTGCTGGGATATCATGAATCATGTTTGAGAGAACTATTTTCACATGCTTGTCCCATACAGTTTTGGAAGGTGCTCCAGAAGCTAAAATGAGAGCATATTTTCTGTAAATTCACATTATCTTTCTCAGTCATGTGAGAATGAAGTCTGACATTCTCAGTAAAACATGTACATCCAACAAGGGCAGAGAATGTCAGTTGATTCCTTTGTGTTCTACTGCAGCTTCCCAGAGTGTTCTAAAGAACAACTAGAGTGCTAACAGCCTTACTTATGACAAAAGTATGGCACACCTGAAGCCATCTTGATTGGAATAAACTGGTAACACTTAAAACATTTAATTTAAAAAGGAACAAAATGATGGGGTTCATCTTGTCATAGAAATTATGGTTAGTGCTCTGGAAAGAAAAATTAGGACATGTTTCAAGTGTGATCTCAAATATCTTCCTGTTATATTTCAACAGGAGCAGCCTGTCAGTTGATGCCTTTGTGTTCTACTGCAGCTTCCCAGAGTGTTCTAAAGAACAACTAGAGCGCTAACAGTCTTACTTATGACAAAAGTATGGCACACCTGAAGCCATCTTGATTGGAATAAACTGGTAACACTTAAAACATTTAATTTAAAAAGGAACAAAATGATGGGGTTCATTTTGTCATAGAAATTATGGTTAGTGCTGTAGAAAGAAAAATTAGGACATGTTTCAAGTGTGATCTCAAATATCTTCCTGTTATATTTCAACAGGAGCAGCCTGTCAGTTGATGCCTTTGTGTTCTACTGCAGCTTCCCAGAGTGTTCTAAAGAACAACTAGAGCGCTAACAGTCTTACTTATGACAAAAGTATGGCACACCTGAAGCCATCTTGATTGGAATAAACTGGTAACACTTAAAACATTTAATTTAAAAAGGAACAAAATGAGGGGTTCATTTTGCCATAGAAATTATGGTTAGTGCTGCAAAAGAAAATTTAGTGCATGTTTTAAGTGAAATCTCAAATCCTCTTCTATTTCATTAGAAAATTCTGACATGCAGACTGAAACAATCACTTTCAATACCAGCAGTAGACTTCCAGTTAACTCCTTGGTGAGCAGTAGCTTTACTACAGTGATCTAATGAACAACTAGAGTAATAACAGTCTGAATTTATGGCAAATGTGTGACACATCTGAATGCCTTCTTGATGGAATCAAAGTAAAAAACTGAAAGCATTTCCTACTGAGGAGACTGCAGTAAATGAGGAAATTAGGAAACTTCATAACAAAGAAGTCTTCCAAGATGGCCACCAGTGAAAAAGAGCCCAAATGTAGCACAAATATTACCCAGATGTAGCCCACATATAGCCCAATGACAAAAGTGTGCAAAACACTTTTTATTTTTAGATTTTTGCAGTTTTATGTAGTGCAGACTGGTCAGGTATTGGAGCGTTGCATCTTAAAACATGACCCCCTACACTACAAAAACACCACTGCACTACCCTAAACCTAAAACACTACCCCAGCACGACCCCTACACTACAGAAGCACCACTGCACTATCCTAAACCCTAAAACACTACCCCCAGCATGACCCCCTACACTACACAAACACCACTGCACTACCCTAAACCCTAAAACACTACCCCAACACCCACTGCACTAACCTAAATCCTAAAACACTACCCCCAGCACAACCCACTACACTACCCAAATACCACTGCACTACCCTAAAACATGACCCCCTACACTACACAAACACCACTGCACTACCCTAAACCCTAAAACACTACCCCCAGCACGACCCCCTACACTACACAAGCACCACTGCAATACCCTAAACCCTAAACCACTACCCCCAGCACGACCCCCTACACTGCCTGAACACCACTGCACTGCCCTAAACCCTGAAACACCAGCCCCTGCACGACCCCCTACACTGCCCGAACACCACTGCACTACCCTAAACCCTCAAACACCAGCCACAGCACGACCCCCTACACTGCCCGAACACCACTGCACTGCCCTAAACCCTGAAACACCAGCCCCAGCAAGACCCCCTACACTGCCCGAACACCACTGCACTGCCCTAAACCCTGAAACACCACCCGCAGCAAGAACCCCTACACTGCCAGAACACCACTGCACTAAAGCCTGAAACACCACCCCCAGCAAGACCACCTACACTGGCCGAACACCACTGCACTGCCCTAAACCCTGAAACACCACCCCCTGCACGACCCCTACACTGCCCAAACACCACTGCACTGCCCTAAACCCTGAAACACCACCCCTGCACGACCCCTACACTGCCCGAACACCACTGCACTGCCCTAAACCCTGAAACACCACCCCTCAGCACGACACCCTACACTGCCCGAACACCACTCCACTGCCCTAAACCCTGAAACACCACCCCCAGCACGACCCCCTACACTGCCCGAACACCACTGCACTGCCCTAAACCCTGAAACACCACCCCCAGCAAGACCACCTACACTGGCCGAACACCACTGCACTGCCCTAAACCCTGAAACACCACCCCCTGCATGACCCCCTACACTGCCCAAACACCACTGCACTGCCCTAAACCCTGAAACACCACCCCTGCACGACCCCTACACTGCCCGAACACCACTGCACTGCCCTAAACCCTGAAACACCACCCCTCAGCACGACACCCTACACTGCCCGAACACCACTGCACTGCCCTAAACCCTGAAACACCACCCCCAGCACAACCCCCTACACTGCCCGAACACCACTGCACTGCCCTAAACCCTGAAACACCACCCCCAGCACGACCCCCTACACTGCCCAAACACCACTGCACTGCCCTAAACCCTGAAACATCAACCCCAGCAAGACCCCCTACACTGCCTGAACACCACTGCCCTAAACCCTGAAACACCACCCCCTACACTGCCCGAACACCACTGCTCTGCCCTAAATCCTGAAACACCACCTCCAGCAAGACCCCTACACTGCCCGAACACCACTGCACTGCCCTAAACCCTGAAACACCACCCCCAGCACGACCCCCTACACTGCCCGAACACCACTGCACTGCCCAAAACTCTGAAACACCAGCCCCAGCAAGACCCCTACACTGCCCGAACACCACTGCACTGCCCTAAACCCTGAAACACCAGCCCCAGCATGACCCCCTACACTGCCCGAACACCACTGCACTGCCCTAAACCCTGAAACACCAGACCCAGCACGACCCCCTACACTGCCCGAACACCACTGCACTGCCCTAAACCCTGAAACACCAGCCCCAGCACGACCCCCTACACTGCCCGAACACCACTGCACTGCCCTAAACCCTGAAACACCACCCCCTGCATGACCCCTACACTGCCCGAACACCACTGCACTGCCCTAAACCCTGAAACACCACCCCTGCAGCACCCCCTACACTGCCCGAACACCACTGCACTGCCCTAAACCCTGAAACACCACCCCTGCACGCCCCTACACTGCCCGAACACCACAGCACTGCCCTAAACCCTGAAACACCACCCCCAGCACGGCCCCCTTTACTGCTCGAACACCACTGCACTGCCCCAAACCCTGAAACACCACCCCCAGCACGACCCCCTACACTGCCCGAACACCACTGCCCTAAACCCTGAAACACCACCCCTGCACGACCCCTACACTGCCCGAACACCACTGCACTGCCCTAAACCCTGAAACACCACCCCCTACACTGCCCGGACACCACTGCACTGCCCTAAACCCTGAAACACCACCCCCAGCACGACCCCCTACACTGCCCGAACACCACTGCACTGCCCTAAACCCTAAAACACCACCCCCAGCATTACCCCCTACACTGCCCAAACACCACTGCACTGCCCTAAACCCTAGAACACTACCCCAGCACGACCCCCTACACTACCCGAACACCACTGCACTACCCTAAACCCTAAAATACTACCCCCAGCACAACCCCCTACACTACCCGAACACGACTGCACTGCCCTAAACACTAAAACACTCCCCCAGCACGACCCCCTACACTACCCAAACACCACTGCACTGCACTGCCCTAAACCCTAAAACACTACCCCCGCATGACCCCCTACACTACCCAAACACCAATGCACTACCCTAATCCCTAAAACACTACCCCCGCATGACCCCCTACACTACCCTAAACCCTAAAACACTACCCCCGAACGACTCCCTACACTACCCAAAGACCACTGCACTACCCTAAACCCTAAAACACGACCTCCTACACTACACAAACACCACTGCACTAACCTAAACCCTAAAACACTACCCCCTACACTACACAAACACCACTGCACTACCCTAAACCCTAAAAACCTATCCCAGCACGAACCACTACACTACCCAAACACCACTGCACTACCCTAAACCCTAAAAACTACCCCCAGCAGTATCCCTACACTACCCAAACACCACTGCACTACCCTAAACCCTAAAACACTACCCCCAGCAGTACCCCCTACACTACCCAAACACCACTGCACTACCCTAAATCACTACCCCCAGCACGACCCCCTACACTACCCAAACACCACTGCACTACCCTAAACCCTAAAACACTACCCCCAGCACGACCCCTACACTACCCAAACACCACTGCACTACCCTAAACCCTAAAACACTCCCCCCAGCACGACTCCCTACACTACCCAAACACCACTGCACTATCCTAAACCCTAAATCTACCCCCAGCATGACCCCTACATACACAAACACCACTGCACTACCCTAAACCCTAAAACACTACCCCCAGCACGACCCTCTTCACTACCTAAACACAACTGCACAATTTGTTACAGGCGTTGCAACGCAGGCCTGTGGTGCTTACTGGAAGTACCTAGTGGGCTAGTTGGGCCCCAGGGACCCTCAGGATTCAAGGTGACCTAATCCACCAACTTAAAACACACCACGGGGCGCGTTTGCACAGTGGTGAAGGGAGGGGGCGGGGCCTCAGGTGACATGTGCGCAAGCACGCCCTGTGGTGCGTTTTAAGTTGGGGAATTAATTCCCTTTGAATCCTGAGGGACCCTGGGGGCCAACTAGCCCACCAGGTACCTTCAGTAAGCACAACAGAGTTGCGTTGCAGGGAGGTGAAAAAAGGTGCGTGGCCTCGGAACGCCTCTCTGCAACTTAGCTCTGTGGTCCTAACTGTAGGTACCTGGGGGCTAGTTGGGCCCCAGGGACCCTCAGAATTCAAGGGGACTTAATCCCGCAACTTAAAATGCGCCATGGGGTGCGTTTGCACACATGTCACCTCAGGCCCCTCCTCCCTTCACCACTGTGCAAACGCGCCCTGTAGCGCGTTTTAAGAGGTAGTTTTAATCCCCCTGCCCTATTATGTACTAGGGACTTGCAGAGGAGGTCATGCTAATCACAGGGGTACCCCAACGCATAGTGTTCCCTAGTGTATGTAGGTGTTTTCACTGTATTCTAAGTGTCTTTTAGCATAGCACTGGCTCTGGTTAGTCAGAGTCAGTTACCACCAGTACCCGTCTGAAAAAGTTGTGGGCACAGGATGATTTTGCAACAAGGCCTCTTTCTGCTCCTCTGTTGGTTCTTTCTGCACATCTTTTGCTTCTTTCTGTGCGTTTTTCTTCTTTCTTCACATGTCCTACCTCTGTGGGCATAGTTAGAAACTAGCATTTAAAAAACCTTTGAAATTCACTTAAAAAATCATAGGTTTCAGGCATGTTATAGTTAGAAATTAGCATTTAAAAAACCTTTGAAATTCACTGAAAAAACCATAGGTTTCAGACACGTTATAGTTAGAAATTAGCATTTAAAAAACCTTTGAAATTCACTGAAAAAACCATAGGTTTTAGGGACAGTTATAGTTAGTTGGACATTTCACTCGTACAAAACCATAGAAATTCCCCGTTATAGTTAGTTCAGCTAACTATAACTCGTGCCCCCGCAATGCACTGCTGATGACGTCACATATTACATCACTCATGACATGGTCAGTGACATCACTGATGACATCTCAAATGACATCACTGATGACATCATCCATGTGATAATTTCATGCATCTTCTCACACCCTAATATAACTTTTGATACACCCACTCTAAATTACAGACTGCCATTCTCAAAACCATAGACACTCCAACACCAAAAACTACATACCCACTCACTGATTCTTAGGTCTACACACACATCCACTCACTCACCCGTACAGTCACTCATACTTAGTCACTCAGTACAGGACTATCATATGCACTCATACACCTATATAAACACTCACACACCGCCACTCATCCATAGAGGTACTCACACACCTAGTCAGTCATGCAAAAAACTTAATCACACACCCATTTACTCACCTATACAGTTATACACACACCAGCTCACTTACTCATACAAATACTAGCACATTCTTACGCTCTTATACAATCACTGATACAAGTACACACTCATCCATACAGCCACTCTCACAATCACACACTCTCACTTATAGCCATTTATATACTCCAACACACATATATACTGCCTTTCACATATGTAGTTACTCACACATGTACCACTGAGATATACATTCAATCACTAACACACCCATACACACACTCACCCACCCATACAGTCCATCACAGATGCACTCTTGAAACCATGCACCCAGTGAATCACCAACTCACACATCTATGCACAGAGTCACACACACCCCACCCACACAAACACTCAGGCACCCATACAGATACTCAGACAATCAATCAATAACCCATGTAGACACTCATGTAGCTATTCAGAAAGCCATGCAGCCGCTTACAAACCAACAGACAGACGGATACAGACATTCACACAGTTTAGTCACTAACCCATGCATTCAGTAAGATACATTTAATCACTCACTTGTAGAGTCAGTCACTCACGTACTAAATCATCCATTCAGACACTTATACACCCACTCATTCTTCAATACGCCTTTCCCTATATATATTAAACATATTTAAACTTTACAGAAACACACAGTCACTGGATGATGTCATCAGTGATGTCATCAGTGATGTCATTTGAGATGTCATCAGTGATGTCATCAGTGATGTCACTGACCATGTCATGAGTGATGTAATATGTGGCGTCATCAGCAGTGCATTGCGGGGGCGCGAGTTATAGTTAGCTGAACTAACTATAACGGGGGAATTTCTATGGTTTTGTACGAGTGAAATGTCCAACTAACTATAACTGTCCCTAAAACCTATGGTTTTTTCAGTGAATATATATATATATATATATATATATATATCCTTTCCGCAAAGTCCACCTTTACTGACTGCTGGGCGCTCTGTGGTGGTGCGTGTCGAGTACGGCAGGACCAAGCCGTTACAAATATCGCCACGATATCCCTTTGAACAGGGATTTCCTCACCGCACTCACAGCTCTTTTTAAAGTTGGAAGTAAGTATGAATCATCACATCATACCATCGCTGGTTCCAGGGTGTTTTTATTTTCAAAAACGCTGTCAACACACAACCCCGCGTTTCGGTCTCAGCCGAGACCTTGCTCACGGGGAACAATCGATCAACAATTGATCGATTGTTCCCCGTGAGCAAGGTCTCGGCTGAGACCGAAACGCGTTGGGGTTGTGTGTTGGCAGCGTTTTTTGGAAAATAAAAACACCCTGGAACCAGCGATATATGATGTGATGATTCATACTTACATCCAACTTTAAAAGAGCTGTGAGTGCGTGAGGAAATCCCTGTTCAAAGGGATATCATGGCGATATATATATATATATATATATATATATATATATATATATATATATATATATATATATATATATATATTACCTACTGGCGGTCGCCAGTAGGCAATTATAGTTAGGACCTTGTTTCCATAGGAAAAGCGTTTTTGATTTGCCAATATCTTTGGCGCCGTTTAACGAATCTTTGCGAAATTTTCAAAACTAATGGGCGGACCGGTCAGCTCCAGTCTTGAAAGTTTTGGGGTGATTCGTCAAGCAGGGGCCGAGAAAAAAAGGGGGTCCCAAAACGCGTTTTCCCCATGTTAATTTCCATAGGAATTTTGAAACAGGTTACAGCCCGAACTGCTGAACAGAATTACACCAAAGTTGGCAAAAAGGTAGGTCTTGGTCTAGAAAGTGTGCTTTTTTTCAAATGGTGTAAATCCGTTCAGTAGTTTTTAATACATTCAAAAATAAAAAAATATCGATATCTGGGCGAAGCCTAACCACCCATCTCATCGTGAGATCTGATTGGCTGTCAGCACTCCAAACCAGGAAGCGTTGGCAGCCATCTTGTGACTCGGTAACCGATTCACAAGAAAACAGTGGAAAAAAGATAAAAAACAAGAAAAGGGGGCAGGGTAAAAACACCCTGACCCCCTAGGCCTGCTCAGGACCCCCAGGCCCAAAAAAAGAATAAAAAAAAAAAATCAGCAGAATTCGCGCTGGGTGCGCAAATCATGCAGAGAAAATTTTTAAAAACGAAGCGCGGGCTCCTGTGCTTCGTTATCTGTAAGCCCCAGGGTGGACCAGACCCCAGGGGCTATGCCTAGTAAATTAGAGGGGGCCGCAGGGGCCCCCGCAGCCCCGGGGACCACCACCTCCCCAGGGCTTTCTTTAATTATATGCGGGGGGCACACGGCCCCCCCGCAGCCCCGGGGGCCGCCACCTCCCCGGGGCTTTGTTTTATAAATGTGTGGGGGCTCCTGCCCCCACACTGCCCCGGGACCACCACACTCCCCGGGCACTGTTTAATTATATGCGGGGGGCCTCACGGGCCCCCCAAGCCCTGGGGACCGCCACCTCCCCAGGGCACTAATTATTTGAATGCGGGGGTTCTGTTGCGGACCCCCGGCCCTGGGGACCACCACCTCCCCGGGGCTTTGAAAACATAGGGAGGGGGGCCGCGCGGCTCCCCTCTTGGAGCCCTTGATGGCCCTGGGGACCGCCACCCCCAGGGCCGGCTCCTGCAATGTCCCGGGGTGCCCACCCCTGGGACATTGCCGTTTGCTATGTCCCGCCCTGCCATAGCAAACCCTGCTGTGCTTCGTTGAAGCAAGAGCAGGAAAACCTGCTCTCGCTTCAACGAAGCAAAGCAGGATTGCTTTTGAGCAAGGGGAGCTGCATGTCAGCAGCTCCCCTTGCTCAAAAGCAATGCCGGCTCCCACAGGAGGCGGGGAGCCGGAAGGGACTGTGGGGGCATTGGGGCTCCCCCCACGGTCCCCAATGCAAAGGGCTGGCCCCGGGGGATGGGGTCCCCGGGGCCAGGATTGGCCCAGGAGGGGGGCCATGCGGCCCCCTCCCTTTAGTTAAAAAAAAAGAATGGCCGGGCCCTGGGGATCGGGTCCCTGGGGCCGAAATCAGCCTGGGGAGGGGGGCAGCATGGCACCCCTCCTCAAAAAGCTATAATTTTATTAATGGCCAAGCCCCGGGGGATGGGGTCCCCGGGGACAATAATGGCCCAGGGAAGGGGGGCCACACGGCCCCCCTTCCCTGTAAATATTTTTTAAAAAAAGAGGCCATGCCCCGGGGGATGGGGTCCCTGGGGCCAAAAGTGGCCCAGGGAAGGGGGTCCATGCGGCCCCCCTTCCCTTTAAATATGTATAAAACAAGGAGGCCGTGCCCCAAGTGATGGGGTCCCCGGGGCCAAAATCAGCCTCGGGAGGGGGGCCGCGCGGCCCCCTTCCTGTTTTATTTTCATTTTTGTTTAAAAAAGGGGTCAGGCCCTGGGGGATGGGGTCCCCAGGGCCCCAAAAATATTAAAAAAGAGGGCCACACAGCCCCCTTCTATAAAAAAAAACACCGGCATCTCGCCCGAGGCCACGCCCCCTCCCTGTACCACTCTGCAAACGCACCTCTTGGCGCGTTCTGAGTTGGGGGATTAAGTCCCCTTGAATACTGAGGGTCCCTGGGGGCCACATAGCCCACCAGGTATCTCCAATAAGCGCCACACAGCTGGATTGCAGAGAGGTGTTCCGAGGCCATGCCCCTTTTTACACCACTCTGCAAACACGCCTCTTGGCGCACTGCTGGTGGGGCGATGAGGTCCTCTTGTGTCCTGAGGACCTCAGGACACAAGTGAACTTCATCCCCGAGCAGCAGTGCGCCAGGCAGCGCGTTTGCAGAGTGGTGTAAAAAGAGGCGTAGCACCTTACTTGCCTCTTTCTGTACCTCTCTTCCCTCTTTCTGCACCTCACTTGCCTCTTTCTGCACTTCTTTTGCCTCTTTCTGCACTTCTCTTGCCCCTTTCTGCACTTCTCTTGCTTCTTTCTGCACTTCTCTTGGCTCTTTCTGTACTTCTATTTCCTCTTTCTGCACTTCTCTTTTTTCTTTCTGTACTTCTCTTGCCTCTTTCTGCACTTCTCTTCCCTCTTTTTGTGCTTCTCTTCCCTCTTTCTGCACATCTCTTGCCTCTTTCTGCACTTCTCTTCCCTCTTTTTGCGCTTCTCTTCCCTCTTTCTGCACTTCTCTTCCTTCTTTCTGTACTTCTCTTGCCTCTTTCTGTACAACGTTTGCCACTTTCTGCACATCACTTGCCTCTTTCTGCATATCTCTTGCCTCTTTCTGCACTTCTCTTGCCTCTTTCTGCACTTTTCTTCCCTCTTTCTGCACTTCACTTGCCTATTTGTGCACCTTATTTGCTTCTTTCTGGACCTCTCTTGCCTCTTTCTGCACCTCACTTGCCTCTTTCTGTACTTCTTTTGCCTCTTTCTGCACTTTTCTTGGCTCTTTCTGCACTTCTCTTGCTTCTTTCTGCACCTCTCTTGCTTCTTTCCTCACCTCACTTGCCTCTTTCTGTACCTCTCTTGCCTCTTTCTGCACCTCTTCCTGCACTTCTCGTGCCTCTTTCTGCACTTCTCTTGCCTCTTTCTGCAGTTCTCTTGTCTCTTTCTTTACCTCTCCTGCCTCTTTCTGTACCTCACTTGCCTCTTTTTGCACTTCTCTTGTTTCTTTCTGCACCTCTCTTGCCTATTTCTGCACCTTACTTGCCTCTTTCTGTACCACTCATGCCTCTTTCCGCACCTCACTTCCCTCTTTCTGCACTTTTCTTGCCCCTTTCTGCATTTCTCGTGCCTCTTTCTGCACTTCTCTTGCCTCTTTCTGCACTTCTATTGCCTCTTTCTGTACAAGTCTTGCTTTTTTCTGCACATCTCTTGCCTTTTTGTGCGCATCTCTTGCCTGTTTCTGCATTTCTTTTGCCTCATTCTCTACTTCTCTTGCATGTTTCTGCACTTCTTTTGCCTCTTTCTGCACATTTCTTACTCTTTCTGCACCTCTGTTGCTTCTCTCTGCACTTCTGTTCCTTCTTTCGGCGCTTCTCTTGCCTTTTTGGGCATATCTCTTGCCTGTTTCTGCACTTCTTTTGCCTCTTTCTCTACTTCTCTTGCCTCTTTCTGCACATTTCTTACTCTTTCTGCGCTTCTCTTGTTTTTTTCTGCACTTCTCTTGCCTCTTTCTGTACTTTTCTTGCCTTTTTCTGCACCTCACTTGCCTCTTTCTGCACCTCTCTTGCCTCTTTCTGCATTTCTCTTTCTTTTTCTGCACTTTTCATGCTTCTTTCTGCACCTCTCTTGCCTCTTTCTGCACTTCTCTTGCCTCTTTCTGTACTTTTCCTCCTTCTTTCTGTGCTTCTTTTGCCTCTTTTTGCACGTCTCTTGCTTCTGTCTGCACCTTTCTTGCCTCTTTCTGTACCTTACTTGCCTCTTTCTCTACCTCTCTTGCCTTTTTCTGCACCTCACTTGCCTCTCTCTGCACTTCTTTTGCCTCTTTCTGCACTTCTCTTGCCTCTTCCTGTAACTCTTTTGCCTCTTTCTCCACCTCACTTGCCTCTTTCTGCAGTTCTCTTGCCTCTATCTGCATCTCACTCTCTTCTTTCTGCACCTCTCTTAATCTTTCTGCACTTCTCTTGCTTCTTTCTGCACTTCTCTTCCTTCTTTCTGCACATCTCTTGCCTCTTTTTGCACATCTCTTGCTTGTTTCTGCACCTCTCTTGCCTACTTCTGCACCTTACTTGCCTCTTTCTGCACTTCTCTTGCCCCTTTCTGCACTTCTCTTGCTTCTTTCTGCACTTCTCTTGGCTCTTTCTGTACTTCTATTTCCTCTTTCTGCACTTCTCTTTCTTCTTTCTGTACTTCTCTTGCCTCTTTCTGCACTTCTCTTCCCTCTTTTTGTGCTTCTCTTCCCTCTTTCTGCACATCTCTTGCCTCTTTCTGCACTTCTCTTCCCTCTTTTTGCGCTTCTCTTCCCTCTTTCTACACTTCTCTTTCCTCTTTCTGCACTTCTATTGCCTCTTTCTGCACTTCTCTTCCTTCTTTCTGTACTTCTCTTGCCTCTTTCTGTACTACTGTTGCCACTTTCTGCACCTCACTTGCCTCTTTCTGCATATCTCTTGCCTCTTTCTGCACTTCACTTCCCTATTTGTGCACCTTATTTGCCTCTTTCTGGACCTCTCTTGCCTCTTTCTGCACTTCACTTGCCTCTTTCTGTACTTCTTTTGCCTCTTTCTGCACTTTTCTTGTCTCTTTCTGCACTTCTCTTGCTTCTTTCTGCACTTCTCTTGCCTCTTTCTGTACTACTGTTGCCACTTTCTGCACTTCTCTTGCCTCTTTCTGCACTTCTCTTCCCTCTTTCTGCACTTCACTTCCCTATTTGTGCACCTTATTTGCCTCTTTCTGGACCTCTCTTGCCTCTTTCTGCACTTCACTTGCCTCTTTCTGTACTTCTTTTGCCTCTTTCTGCACTTTTCTTGTCTCTTTCTGCACTTTTCTTGCTTCTTTCTGCACTTCTCTTGCCTCTTTCTGCATATCTCTTGCCTCTTTCTGCAGTTCTCTTGCCTCTTTCTGCACTTCTCTTCCCTCTTTCTGCACTTCACTTGCCTATTTGTGCACCTTATTTGCCTCTTTCTGGACCTCTCTTGCCTCTTTCTGCACCTCACTTGCCTCTTTCTGCACCTCTTTTGCTTCTTTCTGCACTTCTCTTGCTTCTTTCTGCACCTCACTTGCCTCTTTCTGTACCTCTCTTGCCTCTTTCTGCACCTCACTTGCCTCTTCCTGCACTTCTCGTGCCTCTTTCTGCACTTCTCTTTCCTCTTTCTGCAGTTCTCTTGTCTCTTTCTGTACCTCTCCTGCCTCTTTCTGTACCTCACTTGCCTCTTTTTGCACTACTCTTGTTTCTTTCTGCACCTCTCTTGCCTATTTCTGCACCTTACTTGCCTCTTTCTGTACCACTCATGCCTCTTTCTGCACCTCACTTCCCTCTTTCTGCACTTCTCTTGCCCCTTTCTGCATTTCTCGTGCCTCTTTCTGCACTTCTCTTGCCTCTTTCTGCACTTCTATTGCCTCTTTCTGCACAAGTCTTGCTTTTTTCTGCATATCTCTTGCCTTTTTGTGCGCATCTCTTGCCTGTTTCTGCATTTCTTTTGCCTCATTCTCCACTTCTCTTGCATGTTTCTGCACTTCTCTTGCCTCTTTCTGCAAATTTTTTACTCTTTCTGCACCTCTGTTGCTTCTCTCTGCACTTCTGTTCCTTCTTTCGGCGCTTCTCTTGCCTTTTTGTGCGTATCTCTTGCCTGTTTCTGTACTTCTTTTGCCTCTTTCTCCACTTCTCTTGCCTCTTTCTGCACTTCTCTTGCCTCTTTCTGCACACTTCTTACTCTTTCTGCGCTTCTCTTGTTTTTTTCTGCACTTCTCTTGCCTCTTTCTGTACTTTTCTTGCCTCTTTCTGCACCTCACTTGCCTCTTTCTGCACCTCTCTTGCCTCTTTCTGCATTTCTCTTTCTTTTTCTGCACTTTTCATGCTTCTTTCTGCACCTCTCTTGCCTCTTTCTGCACTTCTCTTGCCTCTTTCTGTACTTCTCTTCCTTCTTTCTGTGATTCTTTTGCCTCTTTTTGCACTTCTCTTGCTTCTGTCTGCACCTCTCTTGCCTCTTTCTGTACCTTACCTGCCTCTTTCTCTACCTCTCTTGCCTTTTTCTGCACCTCACTTGCCTCTCTCTGTACTTCTCTTGCCTCTTTCTGCACTTCTCTTGCCTCTTTCTGCACTTCTCTTGCCTCTTTATGCACTTCTCTTGCCTCTTTCTGCACTTCTCTTGCCTCTTCCTGTAACTCTTTTGCCTCTTTCTGCACCTCACTTGCCTCTTTCTGCAGTTCTCTTGCCTCTATCTGCATCTCACTCTCTTCTTTCTGCACCTCTCTTGCCTCTTTCTGCACTTCTCTTTCTCTGTTCTGCACCTCACTCTCTTCTGTCTGCACCTCTCTTGCCTCTTTCTGCACTTCTCTTGCCTCTTTCTGCACTTCTCTTCCTTCTTTCTGCACATCTCTTGCCTCTTTTTGCACATCTCTTGCTTGCCTCTTTCTGTACCTCTCTTGCCTACTTCTGCACCTTACTTGCCTCTTTCTGTACCTCTCTTGCCTCTTTCTGCACCTCACTTGCCTCTTTCTGCACTTCTTTTGCCTCTTTCTGCACTTCTCTTGCCCCTTTCTGCACTTCTCTTGCTTCTTTCTGCACTTCTCTTGGCTCTTTCTGTACTTCTATTTCCTCTTTCTGCACTTCTCTTTCTTCTTTCTGTACTTCTCTTGCCTCTTTCTGCACTTCTCTTCCCTCTTTTTGTGCTTCTCTTCCCTCTTTCTGCACATCTCTTGCCTCTTTCTGCACTTCTCTTCCCTCTTTTTGCGCTTCTCTTCCCTCTTTCTGCACTTCTCTTTCCTCTTTCTGCACTTCTATTGCCTCTTTCTGCACTTCTCTTCCTTCTTTCTGCACTTCTCTTGCCTCTTTCTGTACTACTGTTGCCACTTTCTGCACCTCACTTGCCTCTTTCTGCATATCTCTTGCCTCTTTCTGCACTTCTCTTGCCTCTTTCTGCACTTCTCTTCCCTCTTTCTGCACTTCACTTGCCTATTTGTGCACCTTATTTGCCTCTTTCTGGACCTCTCTTGCCACTTTCTGCACCTCACTTGCCTCTTTCTGCATATCTCTTGCCTCTTTCTGCACTTCTCTTGCCTCTTTCTGCACTTCTCTTCCCTCTTTCTGCACTTCACTTGCCTATTTGTGCACCTTATTTGCCTCTTTCTGGACCTCTCTTGCCTCTTTCTGCACCTCACTTGCCTCTTTCTGTACTTCTTTTGCCTCTTTCTGCACTTTTCTTGGCTCTTTCTGCACTTCTCTTGCTTCTTTCTGCACCTCTCTTGCTTCTTTCTGCACCTCACTTGCCTCTTTCTGTACCTCTCTTGCCTCTTTCTGCACCTCACTTGCCTCTTCCTGCACTTCTCGTGCCTCTTTCTGCACTTCTCTTTCCTCTTTCTGCAGTTCTCTTGTCTCTTTCTGTACCTCTCCTGCCTCTTTCTGTACCTCACTTGCCTCTTTTTGCACTTCTCTTGTTTCTTTCTGCACCTCTCTTGCCTATTTCTGCACCTTACTTGCCTCTTTCTGTACCACTCATGCCTCTTTCTGCACCTCACTTCCCTCTTTCTGCACTTCTCTTGCCCCTTTCTGCATTTCTCGTGCCTCTTTCTGCACTTCTCTTGCCTCTTTCTGCACTTCTATTGCCTCTTTCTGCACAAGTCTTGCTTTTTTCTGCACATCTCTTGCCTTTTTGTGCGCATCTCTTGCCTGTTTCTGCATTTCTTTTGCCTCATTCTCCACTTCTCTTGCATGTTTCTGCACTTCTCTTGCTTCTTTCTGCACATTTCTTACTCTTTCTGCACCTCTGTTGCTTCTCTCTGCACTTCTCTTGCCTCTTTCTGCCCCCCTTTTGCTTCATTCTGCACTTTTCATGCTTCTTTCTGCATCTGTCTTGCTTCTTTCTGCACCCCTGTTGTCTCTTTCTGCACTCGTCTTCCCTCTTTCTCTACCTTTCCTGCCTGTTTCTGCATCTCATTTGCCTCTTTCTGCACTTTTCTTGCTTTTTTCTACACCTCTGTTGCTTCTTTCAGCAATTCTCTTGTCTCTTTCTGCAGTTCTCTTGCCTGTTTCTGCACCCCTCTTGCCTCTTTCTGCACCCGTCTTCCCTCTTTGTGCAACTCTCTAGCCTCTTTCTACACCTCTCTTCCTTCTTTCTGCACCTCTCTTGCCTCTTTCTGTACCTCTGTATCTTCTTTCTGCACTTCTCTTGACTCTTTCTGCACCCTCCGTGCCTCTTTCAGCACCTCTGTTGCTTCTTTCTGCACTTCTCTTCCTTCTTTCTGCACCCCTCCTGCCTCTTTCTGTACCTCTCTTGCCTCTTTCTGCACCTCTCCTACCTATTTCTGCACCCCTCTTGCCTCTTTTTGCACCTCTGTTGGTTCTTTCTGCACTTTTCTTGCTTCTTTCGGCACCTCTTTTGCAAATTTCTGCATCCCTCATGCCTCTTTCTGCACCCCTCTTCCCAATTTCTCCACCTCTCTTCCTTCTTTCAGCACTATTCTTGCTTTTTTCTGCACTGCTCTTGCTTCTTTCTGCACCTCTCGTGCAAATTTCTGTATCCCTCTTACCTCTTTCTGCACCCCTGTTCCCTCTTTCTGTACCTTTCTTGCCTGTTTGTGCACCTCTCTTGCCTCTTTAAGCACCTCTGTTGCTTCTTTCTGCACTTCTCTTGCTTCTTTCTACACCCCTCTTGCCTCTTTCTGTACCCCTTTTGCCTCTTTGTGCACCTCTCTTGACTCTTTCTGCACCTCTCTTGCCTTTTCTGCAGTTCTCTTGCCTCTTTCTGCACCTCTGTTGGTTCTTTCTGCACTGCTCTTGCTTCTTTTTGCACCTCTGTTGCAAATTTCTGCATCCCTCTTGCCTCTTTCTGTACCCCTCTTCCCTCTTTCTGCACCTCTCTTGCCTCTGTCTGCACACCTGTTCCCTCTTTCTGCACCCCTTTTACCTGCTTCTGCAACTCTCTTGCCTCTTTCTGCAGTTCTCTTGCCTCCTTCTGCACCTCACATGCCTCTTTCTGCACATCTCTTGCCTCTTTCTGCATGTCTCTTGCCTCATTCTGCACATCTCTTGGTTCTTTCTGCACTGCTCTTGCCTCTTTCTGCACCCCTCTTGCCTCTTTCTGCACCTCTTTTGCTTCTTTCCGCACTTCTCTCTCCTCTTTCTGTATCCCTCTTGCCTCTTTTTGCACCTCTGTTGGTTCTTTCTGCACTTCCCTTGCTTCTTTCTACACCTCTGTTGCTTCTTTCAGCAATTCTCTTGCCTCTTTCTGCACTTCTCTTGCTTGTTTCTGCACCTCTCTTGCGTCTTTCTGCACCTCTGTTGCCTCTTTCTGCACTTCACTTGCTTCTTTCTGCACCTCTCTTGCCTCTTTCGGCACCTCTGTTGCTTTTTTCTGTACTTCTCTTGCCTCTTTCTGCACCCTTCGCGCCTCTTTCAGCACCTCTGTTACTACTTTCTGCACTTCTCTTCCTTCTTTCTGGACTCCTCCTGCCTCTTTCTGTACCTCTCTTGTCTCTTTGTGCACCCCTCCTACCTTTTTCTGCACCCCTCTTGCCTCTTTTTGCACCTCTGTTGGTTCATTCTGCACTGCTCTTGCTTCTTTCTGCACCTCTCTTGCCTCTTTTTGCACCTCTGTTGCTTCTTTCTGCACTTCTCTTCCTTCTTTCTGCACCCCTCCTGCCTCTTTCTGTACCTCTCTTGCCTCTTTCTGCACCTCTCCTACCTATTTCTGCACCCCTCTTGCCTCTTTTTGCACCTCTGTTGGTTCTTTCTGCACTTTTCTTGCTTCTTTCGGCACCTCTTTTGCAAATTTCTGCATCCCTCATGCCTCTTTCTGCACCCCTCTTCCCAATTTCTCCACCTCTCTTCCTTCTTTCAGCACTTTTCTTGCTTCTTTCTGCACTGCTCTTGCTTCTTTCTGCACCTCTCATGCAAATTTCTGTATCCCTCTTACCTCTTTCTGCACCCCTCTTCCCTCTTTCTGTACCTTTCTTGCCTGTTTGTGCACCGCTCTTGCCTCTTTCGGCACCTCTGTTGCTTCTTTCTGCACTTCTCTTGCCTCTTTCTGTACACCGCTTGCCTCTTTAAGCACCTCTGTTGCTTCTTTCTGCACTTCTCTTGCCTCTTTCTGTACACCGCTTGCCTCTTTAAGCACCTCTGTTGCTTCTTTCTGCACTTCTCTTGCTTCTTTCTACACCCCTCTTGCCTCTTTCTGTATCCCTTTTGCCTCTTTGTGCACCGCTCTTGACTCTTTGTGCACCTCTCTTACCTTTTTCTGCAGTTCTCTTGCCTCTTTCTGCACCTCTGTTGGTTCTTTCTGCACTGCTCTTGCTTCTTTTTGCACCTCTGTTGCAAATTTCTGCATCCCTCGTGCCTCTTTCTGTACCCCTCTTCCCTCTTTCTGCACCTCTCTTGCCTCTGTCTGCACACCTGTTCCCTCTTTCTGTACCCCTTTTACCTGTTTCTGCAACTCTCTTGCCTCTTTCTGCAGTTCTCTTGCCTCCTTCTGCACCTCACTTGCCTCTTTCTGCACTTCTCTTGTTTCTTTCTGCACCCTTCTTCCTTTTTATGCACATCTCTTGCCTCTTTCTGCATGTCTCTTGCCTCATTCTGCACATCTCTTGGTTCTTTCTGCACTGCTCTTGCCTCTTTCTGCACCCTCTTGCCTCTTTCTGCACCTCTTTTGCTTCTTTCCGCACTTCTCTCTCCTCTTTCTGTATCCCTCTTGCCTCTTTTTGCACCTCTGTTGGTTCTTTCTGCACTTCCCTTGCTTCTTTCTACACCTCTGTTGCCTCTTTCTGCACTTCACTTGCTTCTTTCTGCACCTCTCTTGCCTTTTTCGGCACCTCTGTTGCTTTTTTCTGTACTTCTCTTGCCTCTTTCTGCACCCTCCGCGCCTCTTTCAGCACCTCTGTTACTACTTTCTGCACTTCTCTTCCTTCTTTCTGCACTCCTCCTGCCTCTTTCTGTACCTCTCTTGTCTCTTTGTGCACCCCTCCTACCTTTTTCTGCACCCCTCTTGCCTCTTTTTGCACCTCTGTTGGTTCATTCTGCACTGCTCATGCTTCTTTCTGTACCTCTCTTGCCTCTTTCGGCACCTCTGTTGCTTCTTTCTGCACTTCTCTTGCCTCTTTCTGCACCCCTGACTTAGAGGTAGTTTTAATCCCCCTGCCCTATTATGTACTAGGGCCTTAAGAGGAGTTAATGCAAATCACAGGGGTACATCAACCCATAGTGTACCCTAGTGTATGTAGGTGTTTTCACTGTATTCTAAGTGTATTTCAGCATAGCACTGGCTCCGGGCCTGGTTAGTCAGAGTCAGTTACCACCAGTACCAGTCAGCAAAAAGTTGGGGACACAGGATGACTTTGCAACAAGGCCTCTTTCTGCACCTCTGTTGGTTCTTTCTGCATATTTCTTGCTTCTTTCTGCAACTTTCTTCGTCTTTCTGGACTTCTGTTGCCTCTTTCTGCATTTCTCTTGCTTCTTTCTGCGCTTTTCTTCCTCTTTCTGCACATGTCCTACCTCTGTAGGAATAGTTAGAAATTAGCAATTAAAAAACCTTCAAAATTCACTGAAAAAACCATAGGTTTCAGGGACGTTATAGTTAGAAATTATCATTTAAAAAACCTTTGAAATTCACTGAAAAAACCATAGGTTTCAGGGACGTTATAGTTAGAAATTAGCATTTAAAAAACCTTAGAAATTCACTGAAAAAACCACAGGTTTCAGGGACGTTATAGTTAGTTAGACATTTCACTCGTACAAAACCAGAGAAATTCGGCCGTTATAGTTAGTTCAGCTAACTAAAACTCTCCCGTGACCACGGCTTGCTTTAGTTGAAACGCGTAGGGAATGTGAGCCTCTTGCCTGCATGTTTCATGGAAATTAAACCTGTTGAATACACATAACCTGTGCCGGAGTACTTCTTGTTAGTGACAAAGGAGATATTGGGTTGGATATTTTCGGGATGCTTTGTTCCCGAGCACTGGCTGCCCTGTGAAGGTCTGGGGCTCCTAACGAAGCAAACAGAGATGGAGTTTGATTTATTGGAGCCTGACCTGCTTGCCCCCTTGAAAAAAGAAAGGACTTCCTTCATGAAAAACGTGGGAAGGCAAGTAAGGGATGCAGAAAGGAATGATTTTCCATTTGCTGGCTATCGTGTTTTAAACTTGTTAAACATGAAATGTACAAAGCTGGAAGTGCATTTGGGGCGCACTGAACAATTTTTTGCAATGGGAAACAATTTTTGAAACAATTATGAAGCTGTTTAGCGTGGAACATTGAAGTAATAAGTATCGGAGAATAACGCTACTCACCTTGAATGAAAAAGTATTTAATTGTTTTCCCATGCGTGCTCTGAAGAGGAAATACGGCCTGCCTTTTTAAAACCACGTGGGCTTTTTCAAATATAGAGAGAGACTTTTCCCGTGACCAAGGCTTGCTTTAGCTGAAACACGTAGGGAATGTGAGCCTCTTGCCTGCATGTTTCATGGAAATTAAACCTGTTGAATACACATAGCCTGTGCCGGTGTACTTCTTGTCAGTGACAAAGGAGATATTGGGTTGGATATTTTCGGGATGCTTCGTTCCCGAGCACTGGCTGCCCAGTGAAGGTCTGGGGCTCCTAACGAATCAAAGAGAGATGGAGTTTGATTTATTGGAGCCTGACCTGCTTGCCCCCTTGAAAAAAGAAAGGATTTCCTTCATGAAAAATGTGGGAAGGCAAGTAAGGGATGCAGAAAGGAATGATTTTCCATTTGCTGGCTATCGTGTTTTAAACTTGTTAAACATGAAATGTACAAAGCTGGTGTTGTGTAGTTCCTATAGTACCCATGCAGGACCTGCGCATTTGTATAACATAAGCTGTGGGCTTGGTGGCAGACTGCCTCTGTGCACCCTCACCGCATATGTTAGCCTGTTTTGCATTAGCTAGCTCACAGTGCCACTAGAATCTCCTCTTATCGGGGAGAGATTAGTTTCTGGCAACCTTAGATCACGACAACCCAAATTCCTCAGAATCGTGGAAACAATATACTACCTTTCGCTCAGTCACTTGTGCGTACTTATTCGGTTTGTCTCAGAGAGTTACACAGAATAAACAGTCTGGGCGTTTCAATAAGTATTTATTGAACAGTTGTTATTCTAGTGTAAAATATATGTGCTGCGGAAACCAGCAGACAATAGCAGAGATATAATATCAGCAGTACGATAAAAGCAAAGGGATAGAACAGTTCTACCATATTGCAATAATCATGAATACATACATGAATATAAAAAGCATTATGCAAAGTGCGCGTACTCCTACGATGCCTAACTAGATGTACCTGAGTGTACCTAGCATATGTGAAGGTCTAAAAGCCTAAGAGCCAAGAATCCTTCTAGGATTTAGTCGAACCCCCATACCTGAATAGAGAGAGTGTGGGACCCAGTCCTGGTCTCGAGTTGGACACCCCGCAAGGGCTCTGTCAGACCGCTGTCAGCTGGAGCGACTGCATGCAGGAGCCTCAGCGTCTCTGGTCAGTGTGTCAGCATGTAAGTATCGGTTCCCTCTATCTTACCGGGGTAAGATGTGGTATATTTATACCCTGAAGACTCTGGTTGCTTTGTATGGTTTGTATTGGCCATGTTAGACGTGAGGAAGACGTCAGGGGTGAACTTTGTACATACATATTATGCAGGTGGTGTATTCCTAGAGAGCCAAGCATAATTGATGAGTACAGTGTGGGCCTGTGTTTGGGAAGAACCCTGCTGTATTCAAAACCACAGAACAGATAACATTCAGCCCTCAGAGCACGTTGTGTACTAGTGAGGACCAATGTAGGTGAAAGATCATGCCTATAAAAGGAATCATGACTATAATAGGGCATGTACAGTTATGACCGTAATAGGGCATATGCGGCTTTGACCATAATAGGGCAAGTACGAATATGACCATATTAGGGCAAATATGAATACGTCCATTTTAGGGCATGTATGAACGGGTCTACATTAGGGCCTCTATACGGGACATAACACCCACTCCTCTTCCGAACAGGATGATAATGACCATACTTAAAATTTGGACAATTTAAAAACATTTTAAAAGCAAGTAAAAAACATGGTTTTAAAATTGTTAAAAAAAACTTCAAAAAATGTTACAATTCAGCTATTTCCAATTGCCACAAAAAAAAGAAATGTCTATTTTGTTTCTCTATATAAGTTGCTTCACTCAAAGCGGAAGAAGGCCATGCTTTTCTCAAGCGAAAGTGTCAATTTAGGAAATGTTCCAAATTTGCTCGTTTATTATGAAAACGAGTGGAGAAGCCGAATTCTTTCCCAGGACGCGATGAGCCAATTCGAGATTAAGTGTCCTGGCTGGGAAGCACAACATTATCAGTGTGAGCTACTGCAGATGACAAATCCAACGCCTCACAGAGAACATCAATCGCACATAGATGGAATGTAGCACTGCCAACAGTCGGTGCTGCGGCAGCCTGTGCGGCAGTTGTTACCAGGGTGCCTGTGGAGGAGTCACCTAACCCAGCAGGAGCAAACGGCACCTGTGGATTCTCCAGGAATGCATTCATCAGAATTGGAAGCCGCTGGGGACAACGCAGAGCATGGGCCTTTATGGGGTCCAGCATTGCATCCGTGTCCGGAGGCGCATCTGATGGAAATGTTAGACAAAGATCCAACGTGCATTCTTTTCCGCAAAACAGGCATTGAAGAATCGGTAAGATGCAGTCTACCCAGACTGGTCGAAAGGATAGAAACCAGGAGGCATTGAGTTCTCGCAGGCAAAAAATGCCCAGAAGTTGTACCATGCGTTCACGGTATTTCCGCTCCAGGAGTATGTTCGCCATTCCCTCGGGAATTGGGCCGTCCATTTCATAGCAGTAGTATTATGAATAGGACCCCAGCAATCAGCAATAGGATAAGCGGGAGTCCTCCAAATACGCTTCCCAATACGGAGTGTATGAAATTTGGGATCACTCCGAGGACTGTCTGAAAGGTGCTTAAAAGTCCTGACCCTATGGTCTTAAATAGGTGTACAATTCCGCTCGTATCTGACATATTAAAGATACGTCCCACCATTTCTACGAAATGAAAGGGGCAGTTTGTTCGTATAAGCGCCTGTATCTCAGTTGAGGTCCTTGCAACTTGAAGTTCATAGGTTTCTCGAGCGGAGGTTAAGGGCATGGGTTGCTGTAAAAGCATGGCTTGCAGTCTGCTCAAAGTATCAAATTGTATGAAAGAAACGTTCAGTGAAGGCCATAGCGGCGCCTCCCTGACTGTGTTCAGTGGCAGAAACAATACTTGCATACAGCAAGTAACCCTGGAGTTAACAGTGACCAGATAGGCGACGCCCAGAAGCATCCCACAGCAACCTTGATCGTTTAGCATTAAGTAACTCCCATTCGAGAGCAGCTGGAAAACCGGCGTGATCATGGCCACTAGGGTCCCTGTCATGTGACACGATAGGTTTGCTACTGAACCGCTACAGGCTCCGTGTAGTGAAATATCCTGACACATGAGAGAACCGCTTAAAGCGTTCTTGCAGTTTGTACCACTCAGATACACTTCTCGATCCCCATTCCGGCATCGGTATCTATATGGTAACTCCTGGGTTTCCTTAATGTAACCCTTACCCATCTTTTCATATTTGCCTTTCTGCCTTTGCTCAAGGCAATATTGAAACTGAAACGTAGTGACCGGCAGAGTGATTTGGCCATGAATTAGCCATTCAGTTGATGGTGATTCGGCTACAGTGAATGGTAACCTTTCCAGTTTCTCAATACGCAGCATTGTATATTTGGCTCCCCTTTGTGCCATTTCTGTCTGTTTATCAGTCAGATTGTATTCCGAAAACAGAGACGTGGTGTTTATAAAACGCCAGGGCACATAGCCTGCACGCAAAGATTGTAGCGTCCAGCTTAGCATCATAATAGAACGTAGCTGAGATTGCCCGTGTTGTAACAAGGCCAGATCTTGTTCTCATATGTCAATTGCCGAAGACACAATGTTGCCTAAGGAGTAAATCCTGGAGGTCAAAGTTGTTAACCCATTATCCACTACAGCTAATGCCTTTTCTAAGTTAATACGGTCTATTTCCCGTATTCTTTCTGCGGCCTCTTGTTGGGATATTTTCCAGTTTTCATTATAATAGGCATAAATGCCGGCATATATGAAACGTTTCTGACGTGTTTTTCTTGGGCCTAACAAGAAATCCCTAGGGTCCACATCAGGTGTGCGCAAGGTTAAGTGATGTTTTACTTCTGTGAGTGTTGAGGTCTCTAGCCAGTCAAGGCACAACTTCCCAACACTATAGGATGTCACTACCCCTGGGTGTTGTCTTTGTACATAGCGTGTATCTGGCCTATGGATACTAAACTCTTCGGTTGTATTCATAAATCTCTGTTGACAGGTGTTTGTGTCAATGGGCCAAATCAGCCATTTCGTCCAATCAGGATCTGATCTGTTGTACTGGATAATGTCATCTAATCCTACCCCTTGTGTAGTTGAATTCTGCCCCCCACCCATCTGTGATGGTGTAGGAAACCCGGGTGAGTTCAGTTCCTTGTTCTTGGCCAGTCCAAGACAAGATGTCTGTTGCACAGTGTCATTTAGAAATATTATCTGCTGTGGAATGAGGCAAGCTCTAAATAGCGCTTCTGTTCCCTGGACTTGCCAGTCCCTAGAACCCCAGATTGATTTTAAATCTATAGTGTCCTTCCATAGGTCGAAACCCTGTGTAGACAACTGGGCCATAAAGGAAGTAAATCTGTTTGGTGTTAGTCAACATAATTTTCTGTGCTGATGTTTTGCCACTTTGTAATAAAATGATTTCGGGTCAGATGTATTAAACCCTGAAAAGTATGTGAATTTCTGTGCAAAAGTTTGCGAACTACCTTTTGGAGGTGTTGGGCAGTGTTCCCACTGGTGGTATTCAAATACATTTCTAGGTGTTATAGATTTGTGTAAGAAATGATGACCATATTGTTGGTAACAGTACAATGTATCATAGTCTGAAGTACCTTCTAACATTTCATTGTTCGGAAATGCAGCAGTTTTTTCTAAATCAGACATCTATTGTTTACAGTTTCAGTGTCCCAATCATCAGAAAATGTACTGGAGGTAATGATATCACTTAAAGAAATTTTAAATACATGTTTAAGCTTTCAAAGTTCAGTCGGACCGAATATATTATAATCAATCTTGTCCCATACTATACCGTCCGGTATAGGAACTGCTGTGATGTTCACTGAAGACAAGTCTCTTGGTTCACGATGTGAAGACTGGTGTGGTTTTAAAATCAAATTGACTCTTTGGGCTGTAGAGCTCTGCTGGATGTATCGTCCATTAATAAGCATACTAAAAGTTATAATTAAACCTAGCCAGAAAAGAAAAAATAGAATCCCAGTGATATACCATAGTTCAATCCAAGGTGACACCAGGTAAGTCTTTCTAAAAAAGTTCAAAAAGTCAGTGAGTTTCTGTTTGAGTGATTTTTTGGCAGGCGTCGTTTCCGGCTTGCTTGGATCCAGTGAAAACGTATCAAAGTTCATGTAATAGCCAGAAGCAGTTCGATCAATTGTTGGAATTGCATCGGGATTTGTTGAAATAGGATTTTGCTCTTGACGAGGCATGTTGACGTAGATGTCTGTAGTCGGTCTTATTGCAACTTGGTTGTTAAGTAGAGTTTCTTCTTGTTGAAGTGGAACGAGTTCCATAGCATTGTTGCTTAGTCCTTCATTCCGTACAGGTGGCTCTTCAAACGTGATGAGTCTTTCTGTTGAAACTTCTTGGATTGTAGCGAGAGGAGGGCGTCTGCTACTGTGGAGTCCACGTGGCCTACTGTTTAGTATCGGCCACATAGTGTGGTTTGATTAAGTTGATTGAGACAAATCTTTTCTCCTTTTTTCCGGCAAGAGGCGGCAGAAGTACAATTCTTGTGCCTTGTATTGCAAGGACCGGTACAGGCTTTCTGTATGATGGCCCAAATTCTTTCTTGTCAGCAATCTTTTCTCTGACCAGATCTCCGATTTTTGGGATCCAGACTGGTCTTGCCGTTACTACCTTGACTTCCTCAGTGGCGGACTGTTTCTGGAGCAATTACTTTGTTGTGTTCTGGATTTATTTAGATCCTGTAAAACAGCCAAACGATCATGGATATCAAATGGTTTTTCATCCGCCACTGTGCCTTCACAATCAAGATCAGGTACCCACATTCTTGTCCCAAATAGAACCTCGTAAGGAGTGACGCCCCCTAGAGAGCTTCTTGGCTGGTTGTTGATAGCTCGTTGGACCCCATAAAGGTGATCGACCCATCTTCCGCCCTTGCCTAATACCCTAGCTGTTAAAGATTGCTTTAAGTCCCGGTTTTTCCTCTCCACAACGGAATTTCCCTCAGGATGGTACGGAGAGGAGTACTGCAATGCTACGCCCATTCCTTCCATGGCCTCTTTGTAAGCCCGAGAGCTAAACGCCGGGCCACGGTCAGAATGTAACGTGCCAACTGCGTATGTGCTGATAAAGACTCACAAATCTCTTATAACAGTTCGAGCGTCAGCTAAGCGTTGAGGCCAGACCTTGAGGAAACCTGAGCTGGACGCACACGGACAGACAACCTGATGCTGTCTAATAATGGTATCTGTACCGGACGTGTTGTGGTGGACCCTTTCATCTGCTTGCAGATGTTGCAGTTCCAGACATAGGGGCCGATTCCGATTCCGGCCGGAAATCTCCCCGACCGAGCCGGACCCGGAGAGATTTCCGACCGAATCGGACTCTAGCAGTCCGACCGAATGAGTACGATGCGTTCCCATGCAATCGGACTCGATTCGGTCGGACTCCCATTGAAGTCAATGGGAGCCGGTCGTACAACGCGTACGCGGGCTCCCATTGACTCAATGGGTGCGAGGCGAACAAGGGCGCCCCCTACAGTGGGTACGCGTTGAAGCGACTCGCGCCATACATGCACAGGTAGGGCGGACCCATGGGTCCCCCCTGTGTGCGACTCGCGAGGCTACGCGTACAGGGGGGTCCGACACGGACCCCCAAAGTGCAGCTCCGACTGCTCTTTGGAGCCGGACTGCGTGAGTCGGTCAGACTGCTCGAGGCGCGCATCGTACTTACCCGGCCGGGGAACGACTCCATTGCGCGGTGCGAGTCGTGTCCGTGCGAGTCGGTCGGAGCGGTTGGGTCCCGCAAACGAGTTGGTCGGCGATTTCGCGAGCGCTCGCATCGTACTCGCTCGCCCGGACGCACGTTCGAATTGGTCGGGAAAGAGGGCTCCGAATCGGATCCGGTAAAGCCGAATCCGATTCGGTGCCCTACCGGCCGAGATCGGAATCGGCCCCATAGTCTCTAATCTGCCTCCTCATTACAAGCCACCAGTAGCGTTGCTTCAATAAGAAACAGTCGCACTAAGTCCCGAATGTACAGAACCTGTCCCTTCATGTGCTGCCACAATTAAACTTTGCCTACAATCCATATTTGGTATTACTCTATCCCCCACTCCAAGAATCTGAGCATATGGAATGTTTTGTGCATCTAACTTGTAGGAGTACTTGAGTGGAAATTTTTTAGGTACTGCGGTGCTGCCTTTGCGTGAAGCATTGACAGCTACCATGATCTCGCCGTCTATTCTCGTTTTTGAACGAGTGATTGCAGCTACGGAAGCCGTGCGAACAGCCCCCTTTGCGGCTTCATCAGCCAATGAATTCCCTTCAACGTGAACGCCATCACGCTGATGACTCAGTGTATGTATCACGTGAGCCCTTGGTAGTTCGTTTCTCAACTCCACTACCTGTTCCCATAGCATTTTGTGCTTAATTGTGCCACCTTTTGCATCTTTGAACCCGTTTTGTTCCCAATGATGTAAATATTCATTGTAAGACTGTACACAGTAAAAGGAATCACACACAATCAGTGTGGGGAATTCGTGTTCCGTATTCACCAGTGCCAGTATAAGTGCTTTTAACTCTGCCAACTGTGCCGTGCAGTCTCCTAGAGATTGCGTTTTAGTGCAACTCGGATGGAACTTTCCATCGTGCATGCAACCTTTAACAATCGCACACGCCGCGCTGTAAGCTTGCTTACTCCCTATGGCCGGTTGAGCAGATCCGTCAGTGTAAATAATATATTCATACTGATCTAGAGGCAAAATTTCATTTGGTAGAGGATATTCTTGTTCGTATTGCAGAAATGCTTGTGTTTTTAAACTTGGATCAAATCTGTATTCAACATCCGTTGCAGTAAGAGAATTAGCCCATTGTATCCATCTCGGATGTAAGGCTTTCGCATTTGGAATGCTAGCTTTTGTAACAGCTTCTAAAGCTGGTACTGGGGTCACGACAATTATGCGTTTACCCTGAGCCAGAGCTCTTTCTCTTGCTACAGCGGTCTGCACTGCTGTCAGGATTTTTTCTGTTGAAGTGAAGCGCATCTCTGCATTTGTGTACAGGTGTGATTTGTATGCGATCGGTACTGTTTCGCCTTCATTAAAAGTCAAATAAGTGTACTCGCATTGACCCGCTTTTACTCAGATCACTAAGTTGCGTACGTTTACGCGTGTCTGTAAATGTTTAGAAGCTATCATGTCTTCCTGTAGAGAACGCAGGATATTTGTATGTTCCTGTGTCCATTGTCTGACTGAAAAATCAGGTTTTATTAAGTCGTAGAAAGGTTTTACTCTTTCTGCGTAATCCAAAATGTATGTTCGACTCAAAATTTAGGAATCCCAGAATTGATTGTAAATTCTTTAACGATTTTGGAGGTTGGAGCAGCGCACACTTTTCTAAAAAAGTTAGCTGCTAGGCTTTTTCCTTCACTTGACAGCTCGTATCCCAAAATAGGACACTGAGGAGGGCAATTTTTGATTTCTTGAAATTAAACTTATAGCTCTCAGAGGCGAATCCCATAATAATGGTGCTCACCCTGGTCAAGTGCCTCGGTAAGTCATCGTCCGTCAAATAAATGTCATCCACATAGGACAATGCTTCTTCATCCAAATTTTGGAGTAACTCCGTTACTCTTGCTGAAAATACCCCGGGGCTGTTTTTATACCCTTGGGCTAATCGACAAAATTGTCGCTGGGACCCTAACGCACTGAATGCTGTCAGATACTTGATTTCAGGCGCTATATTTTGGCAGAAAAATCCATTTGAGATATCAAGTGTTGTTTTGTATTTTTTCCGCACAATGTTATTCATTAATGCGGCACTGTGAGCATTTTGAACTGCAAATGTCTTTGTGCAAGTGTTTAAATGTCTGCAATCCAAAACTAAACGATATGTGTTGTCAGGTTTCATTACGGGAAACAAAGGATTGTTCATAGGTGAAGTGCAATTTTCTATCACCCCCTGGTATTCTAGTTGGTCTAGAATCTCCCTGACTTGTTTTTTAGCTTCCTGCTTTATAGGGTATTGCCTTTGAGCATTTGGAGAAACTTTTAACGGGATCACGTGGTGGGTTGAATCCTCATCCCAACCAACATGATTTTTATACAATGCTGGAGCTAGGGCAACCGCCCACTCCTGCGCATATGCATGTTTTAGGTGTATGGGAACGAGGTCGGAAAAGGCTGGAAAAATTACAGTTTCTCCCCTAGGGCACTCCATGACGAATGCTGGCGGCCAGTCTTGTTCTGCTAATAGAATGTCATATCCAGATGACAGATTTTTCCAAAAGAGACCTTTAACTTTCCTGGGCTTGTCCCCCTCCATCCGGAGTGTTATGTCATGTAACTTATGTGGGACACTTACTCGAGTATCAGGCGTTTCCACCGTGATATACTCACTCAACTCCGCTGTCACCAGAAATTCCTTCAGGTTCTGGCGAGCTATTGTTACTTCTGCCGCGCTGTCTAGCATCGTCAGAGCCCACTCCCCGTTCAGAAGCTGTGTCCTCAGAATTCTGGGCATGTCTGATCTTGAGACCTGCTACCTTCTTCTTTTTGAGCTGAGGTTTTGATTTTTGTTTATCTTCTTTTTCAGGTGCGTAGTCCGCAGCGCGTTGCGTGTCTCTGGACTTTGTATGCTCCTCTGACCGTCCTTCCCTCTCTGAGTTTTTTGATGAACCCTGAAAGGAACGAGTGGAACGAGTATCAGTATCCTGATACCTGTCAGGTTTTTTAATATTATCCCTATTCCTGAGGTTATACCTCCTTTCAGAGGGCTCCTGTTGAGGAGACCTACCTCTGGATTGAGATCTGTTGTCTTTAGACTTTTGTTGGTTTTTATTTTCCCACTTCTTTTTAGAAGAAGTAGGTGTCTGCTTTGTAGTGTCCTTTTCAGGCCTGCCATCAGTTGTGGTTTTAATGCTTTCCCACCTAAACTGTCTCTGCCTAGTTCTGCATATGCAGTTTCAATTATTTTGGGTAGTTCGTGTTGATGATCCCCTGGACTGAACTCCCTTTGGCGTTGGCGGATCGCCACTGAAGCTGCCTCCCCTTTAATATTAGCTAGTATTATGGCTGATACCTGGTCAAAGTTATTTAGTAACTTCATCCCTAAGTTAAGGGCAGGCTCTGCTCCGTACTCATTTTGTATCTGTCTCAATACGTCAGGTACTACTGCTAAGGACGGGATACCATGAGTTCTGGTATATATGGCAGCGAAGACTGAACCCCAAGAGGTGCAGTCCTCTACTTGTGGTGTGAGACCCATGGGCAAGCAGATTGTTAGAATTCTGTGTTTTTCATAGGTGGTAGTATTCGGGAATACTGCCTCAAGCTGAGTTATTTTCTGAGCTATCCAGAATGGTATTTGTTCGCGTTTTGCAAGCATTTTGCCCATTACCGCGTGTAATGTTTGAGGAGTAATTTTATTTCCTGTACCCTGAGTCGGAGTACTGTTTGCTGCACCTGCTGGTGCAGGTTGGATTGTTAAAATCCTCATGATGAATTGTGTCAGGTTTCTGTAGATTTTAATTAAATCTGTGTGTTGTACTAGTAAGTCTGGCTGTGGCATTGTGTTAATGTCAGGATGCGGTGTGTAAGCTGCTAGTATTGGCCATGTGGCCCCGTCTCCTCCGAGCGGGCCTAATCTTACTCTTTGTCTTATATGGGGTAGGGCGCCATTAAACCAGTAATGATGTTCCTGGTAAGTGAGTGGAATCTCTGTGTCCTCAAACGGACCATATTCCTGTGGTGCATTTCCTTCTATATAGTAGTGAAATGTATTTGTTATTGCATGCTGCAGGGAATGTAACCCATGAATAGAACACCTCTGTTTTGTTTGATTCGTGTGCCTCAATCACGAAAAGAACAAGACCACCCTTGGCTTGTAAGCCATTTTCTAGTAGTCTTATTGTGACTGTCCTTCTGAATTTTGGTGCAATCTGTACCGCATCCTCAGGATCTTCTCCTCCTGTCAAGAAATTCAGGTCAACTCTTTGGTCCCCTATTTCTATGTCAGACATTTTTAGAGGAAGAAGTATTCAAAAGGAACTAAGATAAGGTGTTATGCACAATTTAGGAACTAAGGGGCCGATTCCGATCTCGGTCGGAGGCGCACCCAATACCATTCGGTCGGGAAAAAAGCCATGCGAAAGCCTGTTTCCCGACCGAACCGTACGCGGGTCCGGCCGAGCGAGTACGATGCGAATTCGCCGACCGACTCGTCCGGGCGACCCGACCGCTCCGACCGACTCGTACCCGGATCGTACCGCTCCGACCGACTCGGTCGGACCCGATTCGCACCGCGCAATGGAGACGTTTTCCGGCCGGGTGAGTACGATGCGCACCTCGACCGCTCCGACCGACTCGCGCCGTCCGACTCGAACTCGCTGTCGGAGCCGTACTTGGGGGTCCGTGTCGGACCCCCCCTGTACGCGTACCCGTGCGAGGCGCACACAGGGGGGACCCATGGGTCCCCCCTACCTGTGCGTGTACGCCGCGCAGCGCTCGCGGCGTACTCGCTGTAGGGGGCGCCCTTGTCCGCCCCGCACCCATTGAGGCAATGGGAGCCCGCGTACGCGTTGTACGACCGGCTCCCATTGAGTTCAATGGGAGTCCGACCGACTCGTGTCCGATAACATACGGACGCATCGGACTCGTTCGGTCGGACTGCACGGGTCCGATTCGGTCGGAAATCTCTCCGGGTCCGGCTCGGTCGGAGAAATTTCCGGCCCGAATCGGAATCGACCCCTAAATGTCCTTTCAAGCTTGATTAACCAACAGCCAATAAATAGTATTTTTGTACTACTCAGCTGCGGCGGATTTTGTGCCCACCCACTTCAGACGTCTCTGGGGTTTTGTGAGTAGGTTCTCTGAGAATAGCACGACTGAACTACTCAGATTCTACTGTTAAATAAGTACCAAACCAACGTTGGTGGCGCCATGTCGTGTAGTTCCTATAGTACCCATGCAGGACCTGCGCGTTTGTATAACATAAGCTGTGGGCTTGGTGGCAGACTGACTCTGTGCACCCTCACCGCATATGTTAGCTTGTTTTGCATTAACTAGCTCACAGTGCCACTAGAATCTCCTCTTATCGGGGAGAGATTAGTTTCTGGCAACCTTAGATCATGACAACCCAAATTCCTCAGAATCGTGGAAACAATATATTACCTTTCGTTCAGTCACTCGTGCTTACTTATTCGGTTTGTCTCAGAGAGTTACACAGAATAAACAGTCTGGGCGTTTCAATAAGTATTTATTGAACAGTTGTTATTCTATTGTAAAATATATGTGCTGCGGAAACCAGCAGACAATAGCAGAGATATATTATCAGCAGTACGATAAAAGCAAAGGGATAGAACAGTTCTACCATATTGGAATAATCATGAATACATACATGAATATAAAAAGCATTATGCAAAGTGTGCGTACTCCTACGATGCCTAACTAGATGTACCTGAGTGTACCTAGCATATGTGTGTAGGCCTAAAAGCCTAAGAGCCAAGAATCCTTCTAGGATTTAGTCGAACCCCCATACCTGAATAGAGAGAGAGTGTGGGACCCCATCCTGGTCTCGAGTTGGACACCCCACAAGGGCTGTGTCAGACCGCTGTCAGCTGGAGCGACTGCATGCAGGAGCCTCAGCGTCTCTGGTCAGTGTGTCAGCATGGAAGTCTCGGTTCCCTCTGTCTTACCGGGATAAGATGTGGTATATTTATACCCTGAAGACTCTGGTTGCTTCGTATGGTTTGTATTGGCCATGTTAGACGTGAGGAAGACGTCAGGGGTGAACTTTGTACATACATATTATGCAGGTGGTGTATTCCTAGAGAGCCATGCATAATTGATGAGTACAGTGTGGGCCTGTGTTTGGGAAAAACCCTGCTGTATTCAAAACCACAGAACAGATAACATTCAGCCCTCAGAGCACATTGTGTACTAGTGAGGACCAATGTAGGTGAAAGATCATGCCTATATAAGGAATCATGACTAAAATAGGGCATGTACAGTTATGACCGTAATAGGGCATATGCTGCTTTGACCATAATAGGGCAAGTACGAATATGACCATATTAGGGCAAATATGAATACGTCCATTTTAGGGCATGTATGAACAGGTCTACATTAGGGCCTCTATACGGGACATAACACTGGAAGTGCATTTGGGGCGCACTGAACATTTTTTTGCAATGGGAAACAATTTTTGAAACAATTATGAAGCTGTTTAGCGTGGAACATTGAAGTAATAAGTATCGGAGAATAACGCTACTCACCTTGAATGAAAAAGTATTTCATTGTTTTCCCATGCGTGCTCTGAAGATGAAATACGGCCTGCCTTTTTAAAACCACGTGAGCTTTTTCAAATATAGAGAGACTTTTCCCGTGATCAAGGCTTGCTTTAGCTGAAACGCATAGGGAATGTGAGCCTCTTGCCTGCATGTTTCATGGAAATTAAACCTGTTGAATACACATAGCCTGTGCCGGTGTACTTCTTGTCAGTGACAAAGGAGATATTGGGTTGGATATTTTCGGGATGAACGAAGCAAACAGAGATGGAGTTTGATTTATTGGAGCCTGACCTGCTTGCCCCCTTGAAAAAAGAAAGGATTTTCTTCATGAAAAACGTGGGAAGGCAAGTAAGGGATGCAGAAAGGAATGATTTTCCATTTGCTGGCTATCGTGTTTTAAACTTGTTAAACATGAAATGTACAAAGCTGGAAGTGCATTTGGGGCGTACTGAACATTTTTTTGCAATGGGAAACAATTTTTGAAACAATTATGAAGCTGTTTAGCGTGGAACATTGAAGTAATAAGTATCGGAGAATAACGCTACTCACCTTGAATGAAAAAGTATTTCATTGTTTTCCCATGCGTGCTCTGAAGAGGAAATACCGCCTACCTTTTTAAAACCACGTGGGCTTTTTCAAATATAGAGAGACTTTTCCCGTGACCAAGGCTTGCTTTAGCTGAAACGCGTAGGGAATGTGAGCCTCTTGCCTGCATGTTTCATGGAAATTAAACCTGTTGAATACACATAGCCTGTGCCGGTGTACTTCTTGTCAGTGACAAAGGAGATATTGGGTTGGATATTTTCGGGATGCTTCGTTCCCGAGCACTGGCTGCCCTGTGAAGGTCTGGGGCTCCTAACGAAGCAAACAGAGATGGATATATATATATATACACACACACACTCATATATATATATATACATATATATATATATAGTTATATTATGTTAATAAAATTTATTGAGCGCACGAATACCCGGAGGTGTCTTAGCGCTAGGACAGTGGTGAGCCCAAGAAGAAAACAACTAGTTCTGAAAAAGCCATGTTTTTAGGTTCTTTCTGAAAGTGGTGAGTGAGCCGGCATTTCTGATAGCAAATGGTAGCTTATTCCATAATTTTGCTGTGCCGTACGAGATACTACGGCCTCCCCAGCATGAGGTTCGGATCCTTGAAACCCTCATGAGTTTGGCGCCTGAAGAGCGTAGTTGTCTAGCTGGGCGATACCAGGAAAAAAGCTTTTTGAGAAACATTGGTCCGGTGTTGTTCAAGGCCTTGTAAGCTAGACATAGCGCCTTGAACTTAATACGCTGCGCCACCGGAAGCCAGTGAAGTCTTCGAATTTCCTTCGTTACAGACTCATATTTAGGGACATTTAGTAGAAGTCTTGCGGATGCGTTTTGAATCATCTAAAGCTTTTTTAGATATTGCTTCTGCATATTTAGGTAGAGCCCGTTGCAGTAGTCTAACTTTGACTGCACGAGTGTAGTCACTACCGTCCTTTTGGAGACGTCAGGAATATAAGGTAGAATCTTCTTCAATTTCTTGATCAGAAAATGGGAGGTAGATACGATGGCATTGGTCTTCTGAGATAAGGTGAGTTTATTATCAATCAGCACCCCCAGGTTTTTTGCCTTCTGGACTGGTTTTGGCAGGTCCCCCATATCCGCCGGCCACCAAAGGTCATCCCATCTGGGTTGCAGATTCCCAAAGATTACCACTTCGGTTTTCCCGGAATTGAGCCTAAGACAATGGTTTCCCATCCATCTATTTATTTCCACCATACAGTTTTGAAACTGCATTGATGGGGAGGCTTGATCTTTATACACTGCCACCACCATCTGGGTGTCATCGGTGTATGAAGTAAGACTAAAGCCGAAGTCTTGGATCAGCGGGACAAGTTCTGAAACATAAACGTTAAAAAGTGCTAGGCTAAGCGACGAGCCCTGTGGGACTCCGCATGGAAGGACATAAGGTGTTGATTTAGACTGGCCCATTGTCACCGTTTGTCTCCTATCCTTTAGAAAGGAGGATAGCAGGGCTAGTGCCAGGCCCTTGACCCCTAGCGTTTCCAGCCGCAATAGCAGTAGGTTATGATCCACAGTATCGAAAGCCGCCGAAAGATCAAGGAGGATGAGGGCGGCAGCGCCCCCTTTATCCATCACCTTCCTGATCTCTTCGGTGGCCTTAATTAGTGCTGTTTCTGTGCTGTGTTCAGGGCGAAAACCAAATTGGGAAGGATCAAGTAAGTCATTTTCTTGTATGAACTGGGATAGCTGCTTGTTCATAATTTTCTCCACTATTTTTGCAGGGAGTGGTAGTCTGGATATCGGGCGATAGTTATTGGGGTCAGAGTTGTCTAGATTGTTTTTTTTTATCAGAGGCAGTATTGACGCATCCTTCCACATGGTCGGAAAGGTATGAACATATTGTTAAAGATTTCTGTAAGCAAAGGGCTCACCTCCTTCGCTATCTCTTTCAAAAAAGCGGGAGGACAAGGATCAAGAGGGGGTCCAGATTTAGTTTCTTTGATGTGTTTTTCCACTAGTTCCGTATTAACCAGCGAGAAGCTGTGAAAAGTCTTATCATTGGGATCTGAGCATGGGAGTATATCAATAGGAACATATATATTATCTACTGGCGGTCGCCAGTAGATAGTTATAGTTAGGACCTATTTTCCATAGGAAATCCGTGACATTCTATTTGAAATAACTCTTGCGTCGGTTGACGAATCTTCGCGAAATTTTCAAACTTTATGGCCCGCTCCGGTCCGCTCCTACCCTGAAAGTTTCGGGGTGATTCGTCAAGCGGGGGCCGAGAAAAAGGGGGGTCCCAAAACGTGTTTTCCCCATTCATTTTCCCATAGGAAATTTTAGCCACGGCTACAGCCCGAACTGCTGAACGGAATTACACCAAATTTGGCAAAGAGGTAGTTCTTGGTTCAGAAAGAACCCTTTTTGTTAAATGGTGTAAATCCATTCAGTAGTTCCTGTGAAAATCAAAAGGAAAATCACATATATATCTATGGCCGCGTCGGATTCGCGCACCCTCCCGATCACGAGCTGCATGCTAATTGGCTGTCAACACTCCAAATCAGGAAGTGTTGGCAGCCATTTTGTCCCTCGGTAGAACCGAGGGACAGAAACAAGTGCGCAAAGCGCAAAAAGGGGGCAGGGTAGAAACACCCTGACCCCCTAGGTCTGCTCAGGGGGTCCCACAAGGACCCCCTGGGCAGAAAAAAGCATTTTTTTTTTTTAAATCGGTGGGATGCGCTTAGGGTGCGCGAATCCCGCCGAGAAAAAAAAAAAATCGCAAGTGTGCAAACGCACAAAGGGGGCAGGGTAGAAACACCCTGACCCCCTAGGTCTGCTCAGGGGGTCCCACAAGGACCCCCTGGGCAGAAAAAAGCATTAAAAAAAAAAAGAAATCGGCAGGATGCGCTCAGGGTGCACGGATCCTGCCGAAAAAAAAAAAAATCGAAGCGTGGTCTCCCGCGCTTCGATGCAACTTTGCCCCCGGGTGGCCCAAGTCCCGGGGGCATACAGGGGGTGGGTTTATTGTTTATGGGGGCCTCTAAGGCCCCCAAGCCCGGGGACCACCACCCCCTGGGGCTTTATAAACAAAATGGTGCGGGAGGGCTCTCCTGCCCTCCCGCAGCCCCGGGGACCGCCACCCCCCGGGGCTTCTTTTTTTAATTTTTAATAACGTGTGGGGGGGCTCCAGCCCCCCCACATGCCCCGGGGACCACCACCTCCCCGGGGCACTTAGAAAATAAATGTGGGGGTCCGTTACGGACCTCCAGAGCCCCGGGGACCACCACTTCCCCGGGGCTGTGCAATTCAAGGGAGGGGGCCGCGCGGCCCCCTCCTGGAGCCCTTGATGGCCCTGGGGACCGCCACCCCCAGGGCCAGCTCCTGCAGTGTCCCAGGGTGCCTACCCCCGGGACACTGTAGTTTGCTATGAAAGGACGGGAGCCTCGCGGCTCCCGTCCTGTCATAGCAAACTGCTTTGGATATTGGAAGAGAGAGCAGGGAAACCTGCTCTCGCTTCCAATATCCAAAGCAAATTGCTTTTCCACACGGGGAGCTGCATCTTAGCAGCTCCCCATGTGGAAAAGCAATGGCGGCTCCCAAGGGACGCGGGGAGCCGGCGGGACTGTGGGGGGATTGGGGACCCCCCCACAGTCCCCAACGGAGAGGGCCAGCCCCGGGGGATGGGGTCCCCGGGGCAAGTAGTGGCCCGGGAGGGGGGCCACGCAGCCCCCCTCCCCCCAAAAAAAAAAAAATTTGAAAAAAAAAAAAGGAAAGGCCGGCCCCGGGGGATGGGGTCCCCGGGGCCTTAAATGGCCTGAGGAGGGGGGCCACGCAGCCCCCCTCCAAATATTTAAAATGTAAAAAAAGAGGGCATGCCCCGGGGGATGGGGTCCCCGGGGCCAATATAGGCCCAGGGAAGGGGGGCCACGCGGCCCCCTTCCCGTTTTATTTTAATTTAAAAAAAAAATGAAAATCCTCATGCCCCGGGGGATGGGGTCCCCGGGGCCAAAAGAGGCCAAGGGAAGGGGGGCCACGCAGCCCCCCTCCCATACAAAAAAAAAAAGACCGGCATCGTGCCGGAGGCCCCGCCCCCACCCTGCAGCAGTCTGCAAACGCGTCCCCTGGCGCGTTTGCAGATGGGGAACGAATTCCCCTTGAATACTGGGGGTCCCTGGGGGCCAACTAGCCCACCAGGAACCTCAAGTATGTGCCATGGGGCTGCGTTGCAGAGAGGGGTACAGAGGCCATGCCCCTTTTTACACCTCTCTGCAACGCAGCTCTATGGCGCTTTTTGGAGGTACATGGTGGGCTAGTTGGACTCCAGGGACCCTCAGGATTCAAGGGGACTTAATCCCCCAACTTAAAATGCGCCACGGGGCGCGTTTGCACAGTGGTGAAGGGAGGGGGCGGGGCTTCAGGTGACATGTGTGCAAACAGGCCCCGTGGCGCATTTTAAGATGGGGAATTAAATCCTCTTCAATCCTGAGGGTCCCTGGGGGCCAACTAGCCCACCAGGTACCTCCAGTAAGCGCCACGGAGCTGCGTTGCAGAGTGTTGTATAAAGGGGCGTGGCCTCTGTACACCTCTCTGCAACGCAGCCCCCTGGCGCATACTGGAGGTTCCTGGTGGGCTAGTTGGCCCCTAGGGACCCTCAGGATTGAGGAGGAATTAATTCTCCAACTTAAAACGTGCCACAGGGCGTGTTTGCAGACATGTCACCTCAGGCCCCACCCCCTTCCTTCACCATTGTGCAAATATTCCTCTAAAATCAACCGAACTACGAATTCCGATTTACTCACCGGTTATCAGGAGAGACCTCAGTGCTGCATCTTTTAGCCCAGTACTGATCCTGAAAAGTAATTTTAACCATACTTACCAGTAACTTGAATTTCCTTCCATAGGCTAACATTGACTGGTTTCACTTGGAAATTCTTCTAAGTGTGGAGTTTTGGAACTTTATAATATTCCTCTAAAATCAGCCGAACTACGAATTCCGATTTACTCACCTTTTATCAGGAGAGACCACAGTGCTGCATCTTTTAGCCCAGCACTGACCCTGAAAAGTAATTCTAACCGTACTTACCAGTAACTTGTATTTCCTTCCATTGGAATCCATTGTCTGGTTTTCAGCAGAAAAGTTTGTGTCGATTTTCACAAACTACAAATATTCCTTAAAAATCGCCTGTATGACTTAAACGCATTCTTTCAACTGTTTACAGGAGATGCACCAGTGCTGGATCCAGGATCCACCATTGAGTAAGAAAAAGTAACGATACCACTACTTACCTGCTAAGTGAATTTCCTCCCATAGGATAACATTGGTGATTCTATGTGAAAAAGTTTCAGTGTCAACTTTTAAAATACAATAATATTCCTTAAAAATCACTACTGTAACAAAAACGCTTTTACTCAACTGTTTACAGGAGATGTCCCAGGACTGAATCTAGGATCCAGTCCTATGGTTAGAAAAGTAATCCATAAAGTAACTAATTGCATTTAACTAGAAATTCACATTGAGCTCAATGTTGCATTGTGTTTGAAATTGTGTTGCCCATTGCAACAACTGTAACTTCTGTACTTAAAAGTCTATTGCCTATTTGCAAAGTATTTAAACTAAAGTAATTCATTCTGAGAAAGTATATTTTGTAATGTAATGTATAATGTAATTACAATGTAATTTAAAAAATAAAATATGTAAAGATAAATAGTTTAAAAAAATGTAGTAAATCAGTATCAAAAAAATAAATATAACAATTAATACATTTAAAAATTGTCATTTACAAAACCTTTGAAATTCACTGAAAAAAACCATAGGTTTCAGACATGTTATAGTTAGGAATTAGCATTTAAAAAACCTTACAAATTCACTGAAAAAACCATAGGTTTTAGGGACAGTTATAGTTAGTTGGACATTGCACTCGTACAAAACCCGTGAAATTCCCCGTTATAGTTAGTTCAGCTAACTATAACTCGCGCCCCCGCATTGCACTGCTGATGACGTATACATCACTCATGACATGGTCAGTGACATCACTGATGACATCACTGATGACATCTCAAATGACATCACTGATGACATCACTGATGACATCATCCACGTGATAATCTGATGCACCTCCTCACACCCTAATATAACCTTTGATACACCCACTCTAAATTACAGACTGCCATTCGCAAAACCATAGACACTCCAACACCAATAACTACATACCCACTCCCTGATTCGTAGGTCTACACACACATCCACTCACTCACCCGTACAGTCACTCATACTTACGGTCACTCAGTACAGGACTATCATATGCACTCATACTCCTATATAGACACTCAAACACCGCCACTCATCCATAGAGGTACTCACACACCTAGTCAGTCATGCAAATAATTAAACACACTGCCATTTACTCACCTATACAGTTATACACACACCAGCTCACTTACTCATACAAATACTAGCACATTCTTACGCTCTTATACAATCACTGATACAAGCACACACTCATCCATACAGTCACTCTCACAATCACACACTCTCGCTTATAGCTATTTATATACTCCAACACACATATATACTGCCTTTCACATATGTAGTTACTCACACATGTACCACTGGGACATACATTCACTCACTAACACACTCTTACACACACTTACCCACCCATACAGTCTATCACAGATGCACTCTTGAAACCATCCACCCAGTGAATCACCCACTCACACATCTATGCACAGAGTCGCACAGAGTCGCACACACCCCACCCACACAAACACTCAGGCACCCATACAGATACTCAGACAACTAATCAATAACTCATATAGATACTGATGTAGCTATTCACAAACCCATGCAGCCACTTACACAGCAATAGACAGACGGATACAGACATTCACCCAGTTTAGTCACTAACCCATGCATTCAGTAAGATACGTTTAATCACTCACTTATAGAGTTAGTCACGCACCTACTAAATCATCCATACAGACACTTATACACCCACTCATTCTTCAATACGCCTTTCCCTATATATATTAAACATATTTAAACTTTACAGAAACACACAGTCACTGGATGATGTCATTTGAGATGTCATCAGTGATGTCACTGACCATGTCATGAGTGATGTAATATGTGACGTCATCAGCAGTGCATTGCGGGGCGCGAGTTATAGTTAGCTGAACTAACTATAACGGGGAATTTCACGGGTTTTGTATGAGTGCAATGTCTAACTAACTATAACTGTCCCTAAAACCTATGGTTTTTTCAGTGAATATATATATATATATATATATCCAAGGTAAGGTACGTTTATGTGTAGTTAGGTATAGAAAATGTATGGAAACATATCTTTAGATATGTTGTACCTGAATAGTTTTGTAACAACATCCTGTCCTATCAATATTCCTACACTGCTGTCATCAATGTCATGACAGCACCGTGGCTAGGGGCTGATCATAAGGTTGCATATCTTAGCGGATGCATGGAGGCATATAGCAAGACATTGGCCATGCTGGGCATTCCAAGGGAAAGAACACTTTGGTGCGGCAGCTACAGGCCCATGGGCTACTCAGTGCGACAACAGGAGGCATATTCAGGCACAGAAATGTAGTGGTCATCGCGGCCAGGTTCAGCCATACCTAGCTCTGCTGGTGCAAAAATGCAAAAATCTTGTGCTTCATGTGCAAACAACCGAGATGGAAAGACACTGTTACAAGGAGGAAGAGGAGTCCTTGGGCTTCCCTGTAGGATGTGGAACTGTTCCCTTAATCACTTGGTGATGGCTAATCGTTGGTTCTTGCCCTCTCTTGGGGAGTGGTCAAGGTGAGCACTAGTCTTGCTTGTCACAGTCTTGGGGCTGAGACCGGCAGCATTAATTTGTCTCAGGTTTTAGCAGCATTATTCATCAAAGCAGGCGGTCTACTTTCTTATTCCTTTCAAGTCTTAGCAGCAGCAATGTACTTTTCCTCTTTGGGTGTCTTCTCGACTTCAGGGGAGACAGACGAGTTTCCTGCCTCTGATATGGTCCTTTTATTTCTATTGGTGTACATAGATCCTTGCATTAGAAGGGTGAACTCAAAACCTGACTCACAGAACAGCTTATTTTTGGAAGCAGTGGCTACTAGCCTCAAACCAAGTACAAACTCAAATTTAAAGGTGTTCTCAAACGTTTGGGGGGGTCCATTCAGTCAATGGCGTAGCCAGAATACCATGGGCTCTAGTGCTTTCAACGGAGTGGGCCCTGGCTGCTATTTGGATAGAAGAATACAACAACTAGATGGATTCAGTGGGCCTTTCTGCCCAGTGCCCTTGCATCTGCTGTACTAGTGATAGCTATGTCCCTGCAGTCAGTTCCATATGTGCTACATGGGGTTGTTGTTCAGCTACTTGGAAATCAGCTTACCACAGTCACTCCCGTAGATCACAAAAATGCCCCGGCTTTTTCCTCTCAAAACGTTTGCTTTAGGTTTTAAGGAGGAAGTCTGCCTGCGGAAAGCAGGTAGGACGTGGGAAACAGTTTTGACATTCAGTAAAACCATAGGCACACGTTATTCCCCATTAGGACATGTGAAAGTTGAAACCGTGAGGAAAAATTGCCCAGGGTAATATCGTAACCATGTGATTATGCCATTTGCCCCACCCAGTTCTCTTGAACGAGCCGAAAGGTTTCCCAGCTCATTGAGGCCACTAGCGTAGCATGTGCTGCTTGCAGTGCTTAATTTGTAAATAAATAAATATTGTTGAGGTTTGAAGTTTTACTTAGGAGCATGCCGCCATCGCTGCAGAATGCCCTAGTTGTCGAAAGCCAAGGCTCGCTAGACATGCTTCTGTCAGGCCCAGCTCCGCAGGATCCAGTCGCAGCAAACAAAGGTCCACCTCCTGATAGCACCAACACCCTGAAAGCAATATGTACAAGGTATTCGAGTGATCAGGCGAGGGAAAGGAGAGGGAAGGGACAGCAGTGGAATAGAACCTGAAACAACAAACATATAGATATAAACAAATGTATGATATCTACTCTCATATATATCTCGCTAAAGGATAACACATTAGTACCTGAATATAAACACTGAAGTAGATACAGTCCTTGGGCAATCTCAAATAGTGCACAAACCAATCCTGGACCTGAAATGATAAACACTCACAATCATTAATGCCTGCAGATTTGCATGACTCACAATCTGAATGAACCCACACATGACCTAATACATACCCACAGGTTGTTTTGCACACTCGGAAAAAGAGACCCCTGGAATTCCGTAGAATAATTAATAGCCTTCCCCTTAGTGCAGGCAATATAACTTCAAAGCCAGACTGGAGAAGTATGCATAGCCCCTTCTCAGGGAGTAGCGGTAACCCTATGGTTAATTGTCACCATTTAGAGATGCCTTCCTTCAGAGTACGAATCCCAACAAAGTCTTGTCACTTCCCAAAGTATAATGGAAACAAAGAATACAAACGGCAATACGCGGTTAACTCACCGCTGTATTCCGCTGTTTTTCTAGGGCTGAAATCTGAACTTTTTCCAATCCCAACGGCAATACACGGTAATTACACCGCTGTATTCCGCTGGGAGAACATTCACCGAAGCCTGAAACCCAATGTAACCAGAGACGGCAATACGCGGTAGCACTGCCGTATTCCGCTCCAGGATCTCTGTCTCTGCACTCGAGACTTGAATCAAAGCAGGAAGCCGAACTCCAGGCTTCCTCACTTTTCCTCACTGAGTACTCACTTGACTGTCGCTGACCATCCGAGCAACGGATCTCTACACACGGGAATCTCTGTAGCAGGAACCCCCGTCGGCGCTTCCTTCCTCCGGTCTCTCTCGGCCGAGAGAGATCAATCCAAACAAAGCAGTATTACGCGCAGCGTCCTGCGCGACGTGCTCGCCTAAATACCCATCCTCCCACGGGCATCATGGGATTTGTAGTTCGTTGGTACCAGTAGTCCTTTTACGAACTCGGTAGGCGCTGCAACGCATGATACCTGACAGTAGGTCCCCCTCCCCTAGCGCCTCCTAGGCCCAGGTTTCGACGGACACCGCCTGTGAAATGAACGAATAGCCGAAGGTGCATGCACATTCTGCCACGGCTCCCACGAGTCGTCCTCTGCAGAATACCCCTTCCACGAGATCAGATACCAGAGCACCCCTCTCCGCATCTTCGAATCCCGAATACACTTCACCTCATATTCCGCACCCCCCTCGCAGATCACTGGTGGCGGAGCACGTCTGCGCACCCCCAAGGCAGGTTTCAGGAGGTTACAGTGGAACACCGGGTGAATCCGAAGGGTTCCGGGCAGTTTCAGCTTGTAAGTTACAGGGTTGAGGTGTTTAACAATGACGTAAGGACCGATAAATTTAGGGTGGAAAATGCTTCGCAGCTTGAAACGAATGTTCCTGGTGGACAGCCATACCTTGTCCCCCACCTTATACTGAGGCCCCTCTATCCGATGGCGGTCTTCCCATGTCTTATAGATCTTTTTGGCCTGGATCAGATGGCTTCTGACTTTCCGCTGTAGTGAGTGGAGCTTCCGCACGTGAGACAGGACCATGGGTTGATTCGCCACCTCCTCAGGGATATTGATAGGCAATATCCTGGCATCGTATCCATAATTAGCACGAAAAGGAGATAGACCGACAGAGCTATGCCAAGCATTGTTATATTGGTCAAAACAACAAAAGAGTTTGCCTTCTCAGGAGAAGAGCTGGCGTAGAGAATCAAATTTGATTCTTATAAAGCCCTCACTCACCAACCTAGTTGGTGACATGCTTCATCATCGGGCCCCACCAGGAAGGTCGAGTACCTCCCCGGTGTGCTTCAACGCCAGAATTACTGCGGAGCGGGTTGAAGTGACAAGTGCACGTGATTGTGAAGTGATTTAAAAATGACTAGGCTGTATCCGAAAATGATTTTATTCGCCGGTCAGTCAGGCACAAAATAAAAACAATGTGGGTGATATGATCGCTGAAGAAATTGGTCAGCTAAATCTCACTATGTGTGGTCAACATGTTTCTGCCTCTATGATGCTACTAGCTAGGCATTCGTCAGGACCAAGGTGAAGACCCCGGCGGTATGAGCACGCTAAGGCTCACCCTAACCTGGAGGTCAAATGCGTGAAAAGTAGGAAAAAGAGTCTTTAAAAACCTACTATCATTGCGGGATCCTTCTTACTTATTGGGACCCTGCAGATCTCTGAAATGAAAGAACAAGAACGAACAAACACACAGACATAAGTATATTCAGTAAGCATGTGGTCATAGGACGTTCATTGTTCCAGTTTCAGCATACAGAAGTGCTCTTCTCGGAGTGCACCGAAACTATATCTCAAGAAGCTATCGTGCAATAGTGAGATATGAATGTGCACATATTTTAGAAAGTTATTGAAAGTGGCAAAAGCTGGAACCACTATAAACACAGGTGGTATCACATTTATAGCGCTATTTTTACCTACACGCCTATTGTGACGTGGAAAGCCACAGAGCGTCAAAGTCAGAAAACGCTAACGTGACTACAACGGGCTCGTCCAAGCGGTATTGTCAACGGAAAAGAAGAAGAAAAGAAGAGAAATGTCTTACACATAGGGTGATCACTAAACACACCCTGGGTCTCGGAGGGGGTGGTGGCTGATTGGCACACCCTATAGAGAGGTAGAGACAAAACAAAATATAAATACATAAATATGAAGTTCGGTCCCAAAACAGCAAGCTGGTCACTTATCTGTGTGATAGGGCTGCTCGAAAAACACTCACGCCGAGAAAGCCAGACACCCGCTTGGTACCTGGTTGAACCCTCTGAAAACCGGACCCCGTCGATAGAAGGGCCGGTGTTCCACGTGTTTATATAGGGGGGGGTGGGTATGGAAAAACAACCAGGAACTGATATAGGCACATGACATGACAAGCAAGCAATGCACATAAGAGGACAGACCTAACCTCTATATACGAGAGAGGGCAATCTCCTTTGTGTGGTTTTTTTGCTAACTAATACCCTTGCTTTAGTCTTTCCCTTCGAATGGTAGCGCAGTTGGCATTTGACATAGCGTGCCTATCGCTCTTGAATAAAGTTTTGTTGCGTTTTTTTATCGCAGCGGTATTACTGAAGTCAGCGTCCGAGTCTTTCCTGGTGACGCTGCGGGCCACATGATTTAACTTTTCTTCATTCTGATTGGCCCCTCTGTTGCCGTATACGTAATGACGTAGCTACTAGGGCTCTCCCGGGACACCGACGCTCAAACCGAGGTTCCTGGTTGTTTTTCCATACCCACCCCCCCCTATATAAACACGTGGAACACCGGCCCTTCTATCGACGGGGTCCGGTTTTCAGAGGGTTCAACCAGGTACCAAGCGGGTGTCTGGCTTTCTCGGCGTGAGTGTTTTTCGAGCAGCCCTATCACACAGATAAGTGACCAGCTTGCTGTTTTGGGACCGAACTTCATATTTATGTATTTATATTTTGTTTTGTCTCTACCTCTCTATAGGGTGTGCCAATCAGCCACCACCCCCCTCCCGAGACCCAGGGTGTGTTTAGTGATCACCCTATGTGTAAGACTTTTCTCTTCTTTTCTTCTTCTTTTTCCGTTGACAATACCGCTTGGACGAGCCCGTTGTAGTCACGTTAGCGTTTTCTGACTTTGACGCTCTGTGGCTTTCCACGTCACAATAGGCGTGTAGGTAAAAATAGCGCTATAAATGTGATACCACCTGTGTTTATAGTGGTTCCAGCTTTTGCCACTTTCAATAACTTTCTAAAATATGTGCACATTCATATCTCACTATTGCACGATAGCTTCTTGAGATATAGTTTCGGTGCACTCCGAGAAGAGCACTTCTGTATGCTGAAACTGGAACAATGAACGTCCTATGACCACATGCTTACTGAATATACTTATGTCTGTGTGTTTGTTCGTTCTTGTTCTTTCATTTCAGAGATCTGCAGGGTCCCAATAAGTAAGAAGGATCCCGCAATGATAGTAGGTTTTTAAAGACTCTTTTTCCTACTTTTTCACGCATTTGACCTCCAGGTTAGGGTGAGCCTTAGCGTGCTCATACCGCCGGGGTCTTCACCTTGGTCCTGACGAATGCCTAGCTAGTAGCATCATAGAGGCAGAAACATGTTGACCACACATAGTGAGATTTAGCTGACCAATTTCTTCAGCGATCATATCACCCACATTGTTTTTATTTTGTGCCTGACTGACCGGCGAATAAAATCATTTTCGGATACAGCCTAGTCATTTTTAAATCACTTCACAATCACGTGCACTTGTCACTTCAACCCGCTCCGCAGTAATTCTGGCGTTGAAGCACACCGGGGAGGTACTCGACCTTCCTGGTGGGGCCCGATGATGAAGCATGTCACCAACTAGGTTGGTGAGTGAGGGCTTTATAAGAATCAAATTTGATTCTCTACGCCAGCCTCTTCTCCTGAGAAGGCAAACTCTTTTGTTGTTTTGACTACTATTTGGGGGATCAAGAGTGTTCCTTCTAAAAAATCCCTCTCTCTCTTATTGTTTATAGAAGCATTGTTATATGCCAGTTCTGCCATCCACAACATGTCCACCCAGGATTCCTGAGCCTCCTTCGCATAACATCGGAGGTACTTTTTTAGGGTTTGGTTCAGGCGTTCTGTCTGCCCATCCGTCTGTGGGTGAAAACTTGTCGACAAAGACGAGTCTATATGCAGGGCCTTGCACCATAATTTCCAGAACCTGGCTATGAATTGCAGCCCCCTATCGGACACAATGACTTCAGTCAGTCCATGTACCCTGACAATATTAGTTAACAGGAGCTGGGCTGTTTGACTGGCCGTAGGGAGATTAACACAAGGAATGAAATGTCCCATCTTGGTGAGTCCATCCACTACTACCAAGATAGCAGAATAACCCTTCTCGAGGGGTAAACCAGTAATGAAATCCAGACTGAGGTGTCGCCACGGGTGGTGAGGAGTGGGCATGGGGATGAGCATTCCCTTGGTCTTAACGTTTTCATTCTTGGCTCTCGCACATTCCTCGCATTGTGCCACCCAGGTAGCGACATCTGCCTTTAAGGAGCCCCACCAGAAATGACGTTGTAGTAGATGCAATGTTTTCCGCACTCCCGGATGACCCGCTAACGGAGAGACATGGTGTGAGAAGTTGGCCTGGCATATGCTGTCCACTAATTATAGTGGGCACCTTGCACCAGTCCAAACAACCCCTTATTGGAGATAGGTTAAAGACAACCTTATTGAAAGCTATCCTAGTGGTAGCTATGGAGAGCAGCCTTCAGGCTAAGTCTTGAAGGAATGTAAAGCAGCTTGTTTTACCAGTCTATAATCTCTTGAGTGATCAAATGAAAGAGCACCACACCAGGTATATATTCAAAATATATGTATTTATTGCTAAACACACCCCTCTAGTCTCTTTATGAGGCTAGAGTTCGAAGTACATAAGTTATAAGTTATTTAAACACAGTAATAGCACAAATACACGTTTGGGCCCTAGGGCGTACCAAACCATATACCAATAAAGTGGTATAAGAACCACGACTGAGCTAGACACTAGGCCTAGAGCCTCTAGAAGTGCTTGGACCACAAGGAACCACCCAAGGTAGTGACACAGGGGACCCACGGGGGACGCGTGCAGTGTAATTACACAGCCGCGAATCGCCGTTAACTTCTATGGAGAAAGTCGCGGTTTGGAAATTAAAGAAAAGGGACACTTAAAGAAGGACTTGGAGCAAACCCTTTGAGAACTAGGTCGTTCTAGAGTCTCTACCCTCGGGAGCACCGGAGTACTCTTGTTACCTCACCCAGGGAAGCCGGGTGCATAGGTGCCTTTCGGGGTCGGGTTTCGTCATCGATTTGAATGGCGATCTGCTGCAAAGTGCTGCTGGCGACCAGTTGGAAAGTGTCCGGGTGGATCCAAGAGTGGATCGGAGATCTGAAGAACCTGAAAGCAGAGGGGACAGAGTCTGGGTCACTAGCCAGTGACCAGGAAGGCGATGAGCAGATGCCCACCGATGTCGAGTGCTTCAGGTAGGTTGACGGTTGTCTTGACTCTTCAGCCACGAGGTCCAGGAGGCGTTGTCGGCGACCAGGAGCAGGATTCAGGCTGGTGCACAATGTTTGTCGAGTGCTGAGGTATCGGCGACCAGATTGGACCCAACAAGCCTTGGCAACGGCAAGTCTCAATGAAGTTGAAGATTGACGATGATGCAGACCAGCAAGGTCTGAGGAACTCACCCAGCAATGGTAAGTGAGGGCAAGCCTGGAGCAACCAGGGAGCCCAAGAAGAAAAGGATTGGCCTTTGTGAAGGGCTACTAGCCAACGGGCTAGTGACCGCGAAGGAGCCTCAAGACGGTGCACGTGGAGCTGGCTCACAGGACACTCGTGGAGTGGAGGCCAGTGATCTATGGTGCAGTTGGTGCTGGAGGCTAGGGCTACTCGGAGCCCAAAGCACGACTTCGTGGGAGACCCAGAAGAGGATGCACTTGCAAATGCGTGCGGTGTCCAGGGGTCACGGTTCCACGTTACCCACAACAGCTACGGGCCTCAACTTTGCTGAGGACTCAGGGCAGCCTCGGAGAAGTCTGGAAATCTACCTCTGGTGATGCAAAGACTTTGGCGTCCAACGGGAGCTTAGGCGATGCAGACCGGACAATTGCTTCTTTGGTGCCTGCCAAGCAGGGGAGTCACTCCTTGACCCCAAGGGAGATTCTTCTGTCCTCTAATCTTGTAGTAGAGCATCGAAGGTCCAGGATTCTGTGTCAGAGTTTCGTCCAGGGATAATCTAAAGTCCTAAGGACTGGGTTCCTATACTTATACTAAGTTTAGGGGTTGGACTTACTCTGTGGCCCCACCTATGGGTGGGTCAGGGCAGAGGGGTGGCTACACCCCTTTCCCTTTGTCCAGTTTGCACCAAAGCAGGGGCTGCAAGCCCCTGATCCGGTTTGAACTGGGGTATGCACAGGGACACCAAGTGTGCCCCCAGTGCAGGACTTCAAAGCACCCGAAAGTGCTCCCGCCCAGCCCCAATACACACTATCCTGTCTGGGGAGGTGGTCACACCTCCCTGGGACAGGAAACCTATTGTCCAGGCCTCCCCTGCCGGAGTTTCGTCCAGCAGCAGGAGGCCAGACTTGTGTCTGTGGCAGCAGCATCCATTTTGTGATGCCAGGGCTTTAGAAAGAAGTTACCGGCCAGGCCAGGGTTAACATGTCTCTCCCTCTAGAAGGGTGGAATGCTACCCCTGCCGCCAGAATTGGTGGGGGGGTAGTATTCCAAGATGTTTGACACCAAACACGACATGTTTCGGTGCAGCCATTCCAAAGTTAGCATTTAACGCGAGGTTATAATGCGCTTAAGAGTATATGATCAGGCTGCACTACAAACAGCATCAGAGAAGGGTCTCCGAACGCTGCAGAGGGGCCCTGCTCATGCAGGGGCACCCTCTCACATAGGAACCACGCACTCTGCCTTCAGAATTGATAAGGCCTGCCATAGGAGTGACTTATAGGTTTATATGTGTGTATGTATATAGTGATATAGGTAACCTATATCACAGTAAGGGGTGCATGCACCACCTTACCCAGGCTGCAGTAGCAGACCTGTGGTGTCAGTCTGGATGGCCTTCCAGGGGTGGCACAATACATGCTGCAGCCCCTGGTAGGCCTCTGAGGTACCTATGCCCTGGGTACATAGTATACCATATACTAGGGACTTATAAGGGCACTCCAGATTCCAATCAGAGATGTGCCTAAGGCACATGGAAACCATTTTAGAGAGGAAGCAGCTAGGCTGGGGTTCTGATTAGCAGGGCCCCAGCCAGACTAATGTCGAAAAACAGTGAAGCATCAGCAAAAAGTGGGGGTACCCATGTGAAGCAGATCCTACTCTCCTACACATGGCACCACTTGAATGCCTTCTTTTGTAGGTCGGTAGTGGGTAGATACAATCTGTCTCTATAGAAGGGCAATCCCTGCTTCATGGTGCGCTCCACCGCCTCCGTAGCCCAGGCCTCCCAGACGGAGAGGGACTTATGTTTTCTCACTTCTGCTAAGAAGTTTTCCACTCGGACAACACACAGCACTTTAGACGGTTCAATGATAGCCTCAGCTTGGACATCATGACGTGAAAAGTCAGTCGTATCCTGTCTAGATAAAGAGTCGGCTTTGCGGTTCTCCACCCCTGGTCGGAACGTAACAAGAAAGTCGTATTCCGCGAAAAACAACATCCATCTCATTTGTCTTTGTGAAAGATGTCGTGCCGACTTCATATACTGCAGATTCCTATGATCCGTATATACCGTGATAGGGTGGCAAGCCCCCCACAGATATTGCCTCCATTCCTGGAACGCCCTCTTTATGGCCAACAACTCCTTCTCGGCAATAGAGTAATTCCTTTCTGTAGAGTTCAGTTTTTTGGACAAGTAGGCCACCGGATGAAGCTGTCCTGTGCTCTGATCTCTTTGAGAGAGTATGGCGCCCACAGCCTCATCGGAGGCATCAGCCTCCACCACAAAGGGATGCTCCGGACGTGGATGTGCAAGGACGGGAGCCGTGGTAAATGCAGTCTTTAGAAAACGAAAAGCTTCTTCCGCCTCACTGGTCCATTGGAAGGGACTCCCCTTCCTGAGCAGCCGGGTTATTGGAGCAGCAACCTGGGAGAAATGGAGGATGAATCTCCGATAATAGTTCGCGAAGCCCAGGAAACACTGTACGTCACGTACATTTTGCGGGGTTGACCATTCCTGCACCGCCAGCACCTTTCTCTCTGCCATGTGTAAACCCTCTGGGCTAAGTACAACCCCCAGAAATTCAACTCGTCTCACCCCAAACTCACATTTGCTCAATTTACAGAACAACCTGTGGGCACGCAACTTGGACAACACTCGGACGACATGACCGGCATGCCCCTCCACTGAGTCAGGATAGATGAGGATGTCATCTATATACACCACAACAAACAGGTCCACGTATTCCTTTAGCACATCGTTGAGGAAATACTGAAATGCCGCTGGGGCGTTACAAAGGCCGAACGGCATAACAGTATACTCAAACAGACCATATCGGGTCTTGAACGCTGTTTTCCATTCATCCCCATCCCTGACACGCACCAAGTGGTACGCCCCCCTCAAGTCCAGCCGTGTGTAAATGCTGGCCTCATTCACTTGGTCAAGTAACACAGAAATGAGGGGCAAGGGGTATCTGTTTCGTACCGTGTTTTTGTTTAATACTCGATAGTCCACACAAGCCCTCAGATCTCCATTAGCTTTCGATATAAAAAAAAGCGGTGATGCTGCCGGTGACCGTGAGGGTCGAATTAACCCTATTTCTAAATAGTGATCCAAGTATTCACGCAGGTGTTTGGTTTCTGGGACAGACAAGGCATACACTCTACAGGCAGGGACCGTGGCCCCATCCAACAAGTCTATCCTACAGTCATACTCCCTGTGAGGGGGTAACTGTTCCGCCTGTATCTCGCTAAAAACATCCCTGAACTGTGAGTATTCCTCAGGTAACTTAACCTCCTTTTCCGCTGCGGTGGCCACCACATACGGATGTCTTAGAGCCACTGCCTGGAGGGGCATTTCCGGACCAAATGTTCCTGACATTCTTCTGAGCGGAACTGGATGGACTTAGTTTTCCAATCTATAGCGGGATTGTGACGACACAACCAAGGCATACCTAGTATGACCTCATACTGCGGGGCTTCAATTATGTTCAGTGCTAACAGCTCCGTATGTTTTTCATCTGCCATGTCTAAGGTCAACATGATGATCTCCGTTTGCTCAACGACCAAACTGGATTTCAACGGTTGGCCATCCACGGCGAATACTTCTTCAGCCGTTTTCTTGGGTACCCTTTGCAACCCAAGAAGCGTGACTAGTCCACTGTCTATAAAATTACCTGTGGCACCAGAGTCTAACATGGCCTCCACCTGATGACACTGGTTATTACTATCAAGGTTCATGGAGATCACTATGTGGGTTCCTGTATATAACAAGTTTGACGTAGCCAAAGAGGGGAGCTGCCAACCCTTGTTTGTCTCTACACTACCCAGAGAAACCCCTGAAGGAGTAGTAGGGCCTGATGTGGATACAGCCACCCTTTTACTACGGGACCATGCTTCGGAGGACTTGGGTTTAATGGGGCATTCTCTTACATAATGTCCCTTTTTACCACAGTACATACATAACCCCTGCACTCGTCTGTTCTCTCTTTCTTCTTTGGACAAAGGTATACGAACAGCCCCTATTTCCATTGGTTCTGGCGGCGTATCGGAGCTAGGTAAAGACCGACGTGGAGGTCTCTCTGATCTATAGTAACCTCTCTCCCACCTCTTTTTCTCGCCCCCTCTCTCGGACATCCTCCCGTCCAGACGCAGGGTTAAATTAATCATGTCCGTGCACGTAGTGGGTTGAGGATCAATCTGTGCCAAGACATCCTTTAACTCCTCTCTCAGTCCCTGATAAAATAAAGACATTCGCTTTTCCTCTGGCCAAGCAGTTTCGGCCACTAATCTGTTGAACGTAGTTCAATATGTAACCAAATCATTTCTCCCTTGTTTAAGATCCAACAATTCTTTATCGGCACTAAATGTGGTCGCCCGTCGATAAAAAACCCTCTCAAACTCTGCTCTAAAAGCAGCCCAGTCCGATAGCACGGCATCATTGTTCCTCACTAAAGGGACAGCCCAGGTGGCTGCGTCCCCAACCAAGTAAGAAATTGCAAACACTACTCTGGAGTGGTTGTTGGGAAAAGAGGCCGGTTTGCAGGAGAAGTGCAGCATTATCTGCGTCAGAAACACCTGTATTTTCAATGGATCCCCCCCATACCTTTCAGGACTAGCCAATGGAATGGGGGGAGGTACCGTAACCTGTATTTGTGAAGACGCCGAAGAGACGTCAAACGGGTTACTAGATAATTTGTCTACCTTATCTCTTAAAGCGGCTGTTTCTGCCTTTGAGGATTCCAACTCCTGTTGTACCAGGACTAGCGCCTGAAGGACGTCCTCCATGGTAGCCATTCTCTACCCCGTCTGGACCGGGTGGAGCTAAATACGTGGGCGCGTAATTCTGTCAGGCCCAGCTCCGCAGGATCCAGTCGCAGCAAACAAAGGTCCACCTCCTGATAGCACCAACACCCTGAAAGCAATATGTACAAGGTATTCGAGTGATCAGGCGAGGGAAAGGAGAGGGAAGGGACAGCAGTGGAATAGAACCTGAAACAACAAACATATAGATATAAACAAATGTATGATATCTACTCTCATATATATCTCGCTAAAGGATAACACATTAGTACCTGAATATAAACACTGAAGTAGATACAGTCCTTGGGCAATCTCAAATAGTGCACAAACCAATCCTGGACCTGAAATGATAAACACGCACAATCATTAATGCCTGCAGATTCGTACGACTCACAATCTGAATGAACCCACACATGACCTAATACATACCCACAGGTTGTTTTGCACACTCGGAAAAAGAGACCCCTGGAATTCCGTAGAATAATTAATAACCTTCCCCTTAGTGCAGGCAATATAACTTCAAAGCCAGACTGGAGAAGTATGCATAGCCCCTTCTCAGGGAGTAGCGGTAACCCTATGGTTAATTGTCACCATTTAGAGATGCCTTCCTTCAGAGTACGAATCCCAACAAAGTCTTGTCACTTCCCAAAGTATAATGGAAACAAAGAATACAAACGGCAATTCGCGGTTAACTCACCGCTGTATTCCGCTGTTCTTCTAGGGCTGAAATCTGAACTTTTTCCAATCCCAACGGCAATACGCGGTAATTACACCGCTGTATTCCGCTGGGAGAACATTCACCGAAGCCTGAAACCCAATGTAACCAGAGACGGCAATACGCGGTAGCACCGCCGTATTCCGCTCCAGGATCTCTGTCTCTGCACTCGAGACTTGAATCAAAGCAGGAAGCCGAACTCCAGGCTTCCTCACTTTTCCTCACTGAGTACTCACTTGACTGTCGCTGACCATCCGAGCAGCGGATCTCTACACACGGGAATCTCTGTAGCAGGAACCACCGTCGGCGATTCCTTCCTCCGGTCTCTCTCGGCCGAGAGAGATCAATCCAAACAAAGCAGTATTACGCGCAGCGTCCTGCGCGACGTGCTCGCCTAAATACCCATCCTCCCACGGGCATCATGGGATTTGTAGTTCGTTGGTACCAGTAGTCCTTTTACGTACTCGGTAGGCGCTGCAACGCATGATACCTGACAGTTTCCACCTCACACCTCTTTCTTACTCCACCCAACACTTTCTGTCCCTAACTCACTCTAGCATGTTATTTTTAACCGCTTAACCGCGGTGGCAATTCCGCGGCGGTGCGGCCGTTTAGCGGAGTGGGCGGGGCAGCGTCGGCCAACGGACGTGCGCAGCACTACGGAGGTAGTGCTCGCGACGGCCGTTGGCCGACGAACGCAGCGAAGGGGTTAAGACCTGCTTTCTTCCTTTAACTCTGTTTTCATATATTTCCCTTCTTCCTTTTTTTTTCTCCCCTTTCTGCCTTGTTGTCTAAATCTAAATCCATATTTGTAAAGCACGAACTACTCACCCTTACGGGTCTCAAGGCGCTGGGGGCCATCGTGGAAATTAAGTGAGCTATTGCCCAGAGTCACAAGGTGCTGAGCTGAGCTGCCGCCGGAGCCGGGGATCGAACCGTGAGCCCTGTGCTCCGAAGTGAGCTGCCCTGGCCGCTGCATCACACCTGTCTTTGGGTCAAAGATTATGATGTAAATTAGTGCCCACCGCCTGCAAGCACCTGCACAAATCACGACCTGTTGCACTGCCACATACAAGCTCACTTACTCAGACTTGAAACAAATCTAGCCTACGGTATTTACAGGAAGCACGCTGCATATCCCCGCCCACTGAAGATGCTCTCTTAATGATTGAACCTTACCACCTCACATAAGAACTGTGTGGCACCCTTTACATTTTGAATAAGGGTAATACCCCTTTCTTCATTTGACCTAGTCATTGTACTTAATTGTCTTTGACAATGTAGTATTGCTAAATTTCAAAACACATTCTGGCTGTTTTTTGGAACATTTGTAATGAATTCTTGATATGAAGACAGTTCTTCTATTTCATCAGAGATGATAAATAAGAAATGATTCCTTTGGATTATGAAAAATCCTCTTATTTTCTGTTTGTTATATGAGTACATGAGTGCCTCCTATAAGGATTTTTTTCATTTAGCAAACATTTCTTGGGTCATTGAGGAATCTGGAACACCTACCATCATGCCAAATGATCTCCGATTTACTATAAAATATGTATCAAATGTAACTGAAACCACTGAAAATTCACAAGGTTTACGTTCCTATTATATTTTCCAGCAGTGGTGTTGTCTAGTGTTTTATTTTTCTGCCTCTGTAAAGAATACTTGACAGCAAAATTATTTGATGTGTGAGGTCTTAGACACTGCTTTTATGATTTTCTGGGACGATTTATTTGTGCTTGTTGATCAGCCCACCAATGAGAGATCATGAGCAGAAATGACATTGGCTCTGGTATCAAGTTATAAATATTGTAATCAGGGCCCTGCTGGGGAACGAATAGCAGTCCTGGCAAAAATGCTCAAATCAGTCCTTCTCCATTCACCTCCTCGCCCTCTCTTTCTCTTTCCATTCATCCTCTCGCTCCCATTCTCTCCTCTCTGTCTGATCGTTTTCTCTCTACCTTCTCCAGTGCATAAATTGTAAAAGAGTGTGGGCCAGGACCCAAAGTTTTGCTCAAAAGCACACAGCCAGCGCAATCGAACTTTGGAGTGCCAAATACCAAGGCTGTGTAGTCTTCAATTCTCCTCATGTCTCTTTAATTCCCCACCAGATACTCCCTGCCTCATAGTCTCACTCGTGGCAGGTTCTTTTTTTATCCCTGTTTTCCCCTTTCGTCACTGTTCTATCACCTTTCACTTCCTCCTCCTTTCTCCGTTTTGTGTTTTTTCTCACTCTGGATCAGGGCCGGCTCTAGGGCGGTGCGATCGGTGCGACCGCACCGGGCATTGACGTGGGGTGGGGGCGTCATTTTTGAAAAAGTATGCTATCATTTTTTAAAAGCACCTGCTGCCGTGTTCCTGGCCCCCAGCAACTTTCAGACATCAATTAAAATGTCAGAAGAAGTGATTAATCGTCTTTCTGGAAAGAGGAGGTTTGTTTAATGGAAGTTTTGACTCATCCTAACGTAGCGCAGAGGGTTAAAATGCCTGCTGCTAAGAACATGTACCATGCAGATAACGAAGTGCATATAATGTAAATAGGGCAGTGGGTTACTGCTTCTGTAAGAGAGCTCCTTTTGTTACTTGTCGTTTATAAGTCAAAAATCCTAATATAGAACATTGAGCTATTAACTGTCACCCTAGAGCTGCTGCAAACTGCAAGGTATATGTTAGAGCTATATGTTTTTTTGCCCAGTCTTTCATTATCCTAATCTTGTGAAAAGAGTTCATTTGGGTAGAAAACAATTCCTATTATGAAAGAGAACCCCTAGCAATGATGTTACATTTTAAATTCTGAATTTGTGCCTTTCCTGAATAAGAACTTTAACTATATTGCCTACCAGTATCGATGATATGTCACTCCTACACTACACCGTGTAGTACTGTCTGATGTAACATTTCCTATACACTGATTTGCACACATATGATTGTCTCTGTGCAATGTGTGTGTGGTGTAAAGTGCTCTGACACCTTACACTGGTATGAGTGGTGCTATAAAACTAAGGGGCATATCTACAAGGGCAGGCGATACAATTATCACCGCTTTAGCGTCCGTTTTCGGACGAAAAGCGGCGATAGTTTTAACGCCTTATTAGCAAGGACACGCTAACGCGTGAATCCATGCTTTTCGCCCTTTCTCTTATCGCCCAGCTTTGCATCTCTAATGAGATGCAAAGTGGGCGTTACTGGCGTACCCCAGATGGGCTACGTTGTAAATATCGCCGATGTGCACATCGCGATATTTACAAGGCAGCCCACAGGATGATAGCAGACGTAGATTTTGGCGAAAACGCCGTTTTCGCCTAAATCTAACGTCTGCTATTATCCCGACTTAGCCATCCCTAACATAGGGGTGGATTGTGCTGATACGACCACAGGGTCGTATCAGCAAGGCTATCGCCGTTTGCAGGGAACATCGCTGGAAAACCAGCGATGTTCCCTGCAAAACGGCGATAACCTCGCTATCTCTGGAATATTTATCGCCCTGGAGAAGCGTGTTGTTAATAACGCGCTACCAGGGCGATAATTTCCGGAGATAGCCAGCGATAAGAAATCTATCGCTAAGCACGGCCAGCGATAATTATCGCTGGCCGTTGATAATATGCCCCGATATGAATCTGAGAGACAGTGGTTATGGAGACTTGAGAGGCACTGTTAAAGGGTGCTAGTGAGGGAATCTGTGGCAGAGGTGGTCATTGGGGGGGGGGTGCCAACAGACATTGTCACACAGGGCGCCACCAGCGCTAAAGCCGGCCCAGGAAAAATAAGTGAGGGTGAGCTCCACCTGCAACCACCTGCTCAAATTAAGCACTGCCTGCTTTCCCCTCCTTTTGTCTCTCTCTTTCACTCTCTCTGGAAGCCTCCCTGTGTCTGCTGCAATTGACCTAGAGAGCTGGAGAAAATGCCAGAGGCACTGGGAGAGGAAACCTGGAGTTTCAAAACTGGCCTCCAGCCCATTGGGGAAATGCCCGGTGGAATAAAAGGCCTGTCGGGCCCTGTTTAATTGTGTTGTAATTGCATTTATATAGCACTTATTACCCTTGACAATGCATTGAAGGGCTTTATATATAACTCAGAGCACATGCCGACCTGTAGCTACTTCTGTTAGCTGTTGTGAGAGGCCAAGAATGAAGTGACAGAGGAAGTCCTTTTTCCCTGTTGGTCTGAGTTAGGGGACATAGTTTGGAGCAGCAATTAAGCTTGTCACAATAAAGTAGTGAGAATGATCATGAGCTAAGCAAAACTAGAAACCACCTTAGGCACCACTTGCACATACTGACTCCATTACATTGAATCACACATTCAAATATAAATGAAAGTGGCATTTATCCACTCTGAGGCTCATTTAGAGCTTGGTGGGTAACTTGCCAGGCCTGCTCATTCAGCAGTGCCTATGTTCTCCGCTCCTCATGGCGGAGGGTGGTCAGTCTGCCTGGCGATGATCTCACTGCTTTCAGAGCGACTGCTGGTGGAAAGCATGCTCTGAATGGGGCAAATGTTTGCTGAGCCTGTGTGCAAAGTTATTTTCGCTTCCAAAGTGGGAGATAGTTTGGTTTCAAAAACAAAAATCAACATCACTGACACGCAGGAGGTTTTCTGTGCATCGGGGTCATTGTTTGATTTCCCTGACAGGGGGCAAGACTTAGGGGCAGATTTACAAGCCCCTTGCGACAACTTTACGCCGCCGTTGCGTCACTTCTGTGATGCAGCGTCGTCGTAAACAATGCGCCACGATGCAACATATTTACAACGTGAAGCATTTAGGGAGATGCGTCACGTTGTAAAGCCCTGCGCTACATTATACCTGCGTCAGGTATAATGTATGCAGGGTGGGCGTTCCGTCGCAAGGAAGCCTCGTAAAAGTGGCGCAGTGAAATCTACAAGATTTCACGGAGTCACTTTTACGACGCCACTGCGTCAAAACCTTGCGCCTGCTTCAAGCAGGCGTAAGGAGTGACGCAGCATGATGGGAATAGGCATTCCTGACCATTGCTGGAGTTGCGTCGTGCTTACGACATGACTCCAGCAATGCGCTGCCTTTCCGCCAAAAGATGCGTCATGCATCTGTCTATCCTTGCGCCACGGTGCGCCGCATTGTAAATGCGACGCATCCATGGTGGCGCAAGGCTTTTTTTCCGCCATGCAATTTAGCTGACGCATCTCTGCTAATATGCAGAGATGCGCCAGTTCTTGTAAATCTGCCCCTTAGTGCTTAATTTGTGCCGGTGGTTTCATGTGCTTAGCACTACTTAATCGTCAACACTGGCACTTATGTCAGTCTGCCACATGGTGGCGCTGTTTGTGTAATTTGTAGATGAGCACAATAACAGTTGTTTCTTAGTTTAATATACATATAAAAAACTAATATCTGCCACCCAATTATAACTTTGGAGCCCTTTAATAGTCTGAATTGCCACACTTGTACGAGTGTGATGGTTAGTTGTTGTGTAGGTACTGTTAATGGCTGCAACATCAGGGGCAATGGGTGGTGCAAGCTGCAGTGACCTTCTGATGAGTTCCATGGCACTTATTTTATCAAATTAAGCACTGGGGGGCTTATTTATGAGCCCTTGTGACACTTTTGCCCCGCCGGTGCATCACTTTTTGTGACGCACTGATGGCGTAAAAAAATGCACCATGTTGCGCCCTATTTACAAAGTGACGCATCTAGGCAGATGCGCCACTTTGTAAACCCCTGCGCCACATTATACCTGCGCCAGGTATAATGTATGCAGGGTGGGCATTACCCCGCAAAAAGCCTCGTAGAAGTGGCGCATTGAAATCTATAAGATTTCAGTGCCCCACTTCTGGGACTCTACTGCATCAATATCTTACGCCTGCCTCATGGCAGGCGTAAGACTGACGCAGGCCCATTCACATGGGGAAAGGGGCTTGCCCCATGTGACGGGACACATTGCTGGAGTTGCTTCACGCTTCTGACCCAACTCCAGAAATGCGCTAGTTTTGCGTCGACAGATACGTCAGTAATACTGACGTATCTGTCATTGCTTGCGACATGATGCGTCATACAGTAAATATGACGCATCAATGGTGTTGCAAGGAGGGTGCGCTGAGAAGTGACGCATCGCTGCTTTGTCGCAGCAATGCAACACTTCTCATAAATAAGGCCCAGTATTTCTGTCCCCAAACAGGGAAATCTCTTTACCATTGCCTGCCCTAAATAGGACAGGAGGTGGTGTTGTTTTGCTCTAAACGGGGCGGGGAGTGTCTCGTCAACTGGTGTCCCTCTTGCCGAGGACTACTTTGCAAGGATCTTACTGCTGGAGCAAACCAAGGCTCCTACCCTGGAATCCCTCTGACTCTTACACTGTTCTGCGTGGAGCTTCAATGCTTTCAATTGATGAAGGGTTGACTGCACTGTAGAACTCTGCAAGGACGTTTTTGGCCACCCGAGACAACGTGCCATTTGGCCACCCACTTCTAAGAAAGTGGGAGGTGTTTCCTGAATTTTCGGGTAATCCAGCAACTCCTTGTAATTTGTAGTAATTTGTATATATATTTATTTTTTAATTGGAAATGAAAATGCTGGAACAACCTGACTTTAAGGAGCTTAGCAAAAGAAAATGAAATGACACATGCAAGACTTAATAAAATGTGAAACACCGAAGAATTAACAACAAGCATCAGTAATATTTAACAGAACATTCTAAGAAGTCTAAAGGGGTCACTTAGAACTTGGTGGAACAGGCCAACCACTATAAATCTCCGCGGAACATTGGGGTCACCCTGTTTCGTGTAGAGTTTAATGCATGGCGCTGCCACAGTCAGCATTATTATGCACAAGGAATAGCGGTTCAACTTATACTCGAAGCAGACGTAGCCTTCCGGATGACCATACGGAAGGCTACGTCTGCTTCGAGTATAAGTTGAACCGGAGACTATCCATCCATTGCCATATGTTCTTAATGGAACCTTTTAGCTTTATTCTTTTCTAAGGCTATGGTTATTAAGCCACTGTATTCCTTGGATATCAATGTGTAATCACAGATGAATATTGGACATCTGCATACTTTACCTTGTTCTGATTTGGATTATTTGGCAATATTTTAATATAGAAATTTCATGATAACAATATCTGGTTAAAAATGGACAATTACAATTCTTGATTTATCTGTGGCTGGTCTGCCACTTTTCTGCCCTGAAGAAGTCCTAAGTTAATAGGACGAAACGCGTTAGCTGTTGAAAAAACTTTATTGATTAAGTGGAATAATAAAGAAGAATAAGACAAGAAGATTTTGCATTAGCAGTGACTTGTTTCTACTGTTACTTGTTTCGTACAATTGTGGATTTTGTTGTTGACGGTCTGTGGTGCTGAACCATTTTTGTGGTGGTTTATGTTGTATCCCCTTTAGTGGGGAGGTGCTCTTGGACAGGGGGCCCATTTGGGTTGTTAGCACGCATTCTTGTCTATTACTGACACTATATGGGCGATTTACGGTACAGGTGCTGCATTTCGTGTATGGTCCACTGTCCGTTGCTTTAGATTCACACCTTTTTGTGTGTTTAAAATCCTTTATTAAAGTTCAATAATAACAACAAATTAGTTAAACAATAACAAGTGAAAGACAATAAGGAAGTCATAAATTGGGAGTCACTTAAGTGTTTAGATTTTTGTGATTTAGAGAGAAAAAAGGAGGGGGGATAGGGGCGAAGGGGCAAAGGGGTAAACGTAGTAAAATGACTTTTACATACCCACATAACAAATATAATAATATGGCAATACTAAGAATATCGCGATAAAGATAATAGCAATATCAAATGTCCTCAAAATATACCAAAAATTAGAAAAAGCATTGGCAGATAACTACAATAACATATCAAAATGTGAATATAAGCTAACATGAAAAAGAGCAGAGTATTCATGGAGGATGAAAATTCTAGAACCAATGGAAGAATCACAGTGATGAGTTTAGTTCATAAAAGTAGTCAATGGTAAACACAATGATTGGACATTGTGAGATGGTAAAAATTGAGCTGTATACATAGGGGCCGATTCCGATCTCGCTCGGAGGCGCACCCAATACCATTCGGTCGGGAAAAAAGCCATGCGAAAGCCTGTTTCCCGACCGATCCGTACAGTACACCGAACGAGTAAGTACGATGCGCACAACAGCACAGAATCCGGCCGAGCCGTACTCACCCAAACCAGGTCCTGTTCCCCGACCGAGGCGAATCCGGAAACACTGAATCGAGTCGCACGGAAGGGAAAATGCAGCTCCGTCCGGCAGAACAAGTACGATGCGCTTTCCGTACACGCCGAACCCGTCGCTACGCACGGCACGTCAAAGCATCCGGGAGAGGCGCACATAAGCTCCGATTCGCGCCACAACACGATCCACGGCTACGAGACGAACACGCCAGCGACGAGGACGACGCGAAGCGACGAGGACGACGCGAAGCAACGAGAAGGACGAACGACACGAACCAACCATGAATCCCTTCGTCCCGATCATACCAATATTCTACATTTACTACCGGAACAGGCACGGACGCGTACGGCGCAGAAGGTAAGTCAGACACCAACCACAAAACACATACAACACATACACAACACATCACACACAGAGGGATGCAGAATATACTTACACCAGCAACAGCAGCACCATAGGGGCGGGATGCCCATCACCAATGCCACATATGCACACAGGGGCCTGAATGCGCACCACCACCCCTACCCAGGGGGCAGGATGCCTACCACCATCCTGAGCCAGGGGGGCTGGATGCCCACCACTACTACCACCCTGAGCCAGGGGGGCTGGATGCCTACCACTACTACCACCCACACCCAGGGGGCTGGATGCCTACCACTACTGCCACCCTCACCCAGGGGGGCTGGATGCCTACCACTACTACCACCCTGAGCCAGGGGGGCTGGATGCCTACCACTACTACCACCCTTAGCCAGGGGGCTGGATGCCTACCACTACTACCACCCTCACCCAGGGGGGCTGGATGCCTACCACTACTACCACCCTCAGCCAGGGGGGCTGGATGCCTACCACTACTACCACCCACACCCAGGGGGGCTGGATGCTTACCACCACCCTTAGCCAGGGGGCTGGATGCCTACCACTACTACCACCCTCACCCAGGGGGGCTGGATGCCTACCACTACTACCACCCACACCCAGGGGGGCTGGATGCCTACCACTACTACCACCCTCACCCCGGGGGGCTGGATGCCTACCACCACCCTTAGCCAGGGGGCTGGATGCCTACCACTACTACCACCCTCACCCAGGGGGGCTGGATGCCTACCACTACTACCACCCTCACCCAGGGGGGCTGGATGCCTACCACTACTACCACCCTTAGCCAGGGGGCTGGATGCCTACCACTACTACCACCCTCACCCAGGGGGGGCTGGATGCCTACCACTACTACCACCCTCAGCCAGGGGGGGCTGGATGCCTACCACTACTACCACCCACACCCAGGGGGGGCTGGATGCCTACCACCACCCTTAGCCAGGGGGGGGCTGGATGCCTACCACCACCCTTAGCCAGGGGGGGCTGGATGCCTACCACTACTACCACCCTCACCCAGGGGGGGCTGGATGCCTACCACTACTACCACCCTCACCCAGGGGGGGCTGGATGCCTACCACCACCCTTAGCCAGGGGGGGCTGGATGCCTACCACTACTACCACCCTCACCCAGGGGGGGCTGGATGCCTACCACTACTACCACCCTCACCCAGGGGGGGCTGGATGCCTACCACTACTACCACCCTCACCCAGGGGGGGCTGGATGCCTACCACTACTACCACCCACACCCAGGGGGGGCTGGATGCCTACCACTACTACCACCCTCAGCCAGGGGGGGCTGGATGCCTACCACTACTACCACCCACACCCAGGGGGGCTGGATGCCTACCACCACCCTTAGCCAGGGGGGCTGGATGCCTACCACTACTACCACCCTCACCCAGGGGGGCTGGATGCCTACCACTACTACCACCCACACCCAGGGGGGCTGGATGCCTACCACTACTACCACCCTCACCCAGGGGGGCTGGGTGCCTACCACCACCCTTAGCCAGGGGGGGCTGGATGCCTACCACTACTACCACCCTCACCCAGGGGGGGCTGGATGCCTACCACTACTACCACCCTCACCCAGGTGGGGCTGGATGCCTACCACTACTACCACCCTTAGCCAGGGGGGGCTGGATGCCTACCACTACTACTACCCTCACCCAGGGGGGGGCTGGATGCCTACCACTACTACCACCCTCAGCCAGGGGGGGCTGGATGCCTACCACTACTACCACCCACACCCAGGGGGGGCTGGATGCCTACCACCACCCTTAGCCAGGGGGGCTGGATGCCTACCACCACCCTTAGCCAGGGGGGCTGGATGCCTACCACTACTACCACCCTCACCCAGGGGGGCTGGATGCCTACCACCACCCTTAGCCAGGGGGTGGATGCCTACCACTACTACCACCCTCACCCAGGGGGCTGGATGCCTACCACTACTACCACCCTCACCCAGGGAGGGCTGGATGCCTACCACTACTACCACCCTCACCCAGGGGGCTGGATGCCTACCACTACTACCACCCACACCCAGGGGGGCTGGATGCCTACCACCACCCTTAGCCAGGGGGGCTGGATGCCTACCACCACCCTAAGCCAGGGGGGGCTGGATGCCTACCACTACTACCACCCTCACCCAGGGGGGGCTGGATGCCTACCACTACTACCACCCTCACCCAGGGGGGGCTGGATGCCTACCACTACTACCACCCTCAGCCAGGGGGGGCTGGATGCCTACCACTACTGCCACCCACACCCAGGGGGGGGGCTGGATGCCTACCACCACCCTTAGCCAGGGGGGGCTGGATGCCTACCACCACCCTTAGCCAGGGGGGGCTGGATGCCTACCACTACTACCACCCTCACCCAGGGGGGCTGGATGCCTACCACTACTACCACCCTTAGCCAGGGGGCTGGATGCCTACCACTACTACCACCCTCACCCAGGGGGGCTGGATGCCTACCACTACTACCACCCTCAGCCAGGGGGGCTGGATGCCTACCACTACTACCACCCACACCCAGGGGGGCTGGATGCCTACCACCACCCTTAGCCAGGGGGGCTGGATGCCTACCACTACTACCACCCTCACCCAGGGGGGCTGGATGCCTACCACCACCCTTAGCCAGGGGGGCTGGATGCCTACCACTACTACCACCCTCACCCAGGGGGGCTGGATGCCTACCACTACTACCACCCTCACCCAGGGGGGCTGGATGCCTACCACTACTACCACCCTCACCCAGGGGGGGCTGGATGCCTACCACTACTACCACCCTGAGCCAGGGGGGCTGGATGCCCACCACTACTACCATCCTTAGCCAGGGGGGGCTGGATGCCTACCACTACTACCACCCTCACCCAGGGGGGGCTGGATGCCAACCACTACTACCACCCCCACTCATAGGATGGACAATGCATGACACAACCAGCACACCACAACATAGGGAATGCAAGAAGAAGACATCCCCCAACACCATGACAAGCGTGTGTAGACTGTGTCAAATGCCTACAACACCGAACATGACTTTGAACATACAATGTGACCCCCTAGCACATGTGCCACACATATATGTGTGTGGCACCCACAATGCAAGCAGGCCATGACCATTGTGGCAATGGGGTCCAAACCCCCATCATCACAGTGACCAAAATGTAAGTGTGGGGTCCATAGCTGAAGCACATTTTAAACATTGTGGCAATGGGGTCCAAACCCCCATCATCACAGTGACCAAAATGTAAGTGTGGGGTCCATAGCTGAAGCACATTTTGAACATTGTGGCAATGGGGACTAAACCCCCATCACCACAGTGACCAAAAGGTAAGTGTGGGGTCCATAGCTGAAGCACATTTTGAACATTGTGGCAATGGGGTCCAAACCCCCATCACCACAGTGACCAAAATGTAAGTGTGGGGTCCATAGCTGAAGCACATTTTGAACATTGTGGCAATGGGGTCTAAACCCCCATCACCACAGTGACCAAAAGGTAAGTGTGGGGTCCATAGCTGAAGCACATTTTGAACATTGTGGCAATGGGGTCTAAACCCCCATCACCACAGTGACCAAAAGGTAAGTGTGGGGTCCATAGCTGAAGCACATTTTGAACATTGTGGCAATGGGGTCCAAACCCCCATCATCACAGTGACCAAAATGTAAGTGTGGGGTCCATAGCTGAAGCACATTTTGAACATTGTGGCAATGGGGTCCAAACCCCCATCATCACAGTGACCAAAAGGTAAGTGTTGACAAAGAAAGAGGTGCAACTGCCAAACTGCATGGATGATTCCTGGTCACAGAACAAAAAACACATCAGTGGCAAAGTAGTGTATGTGTCCCATTGCAACATAAATTGGGTGAGCCAAATACTGCAGTGCAAATAAGACATACCTTTGGCCATGTGCAGACAAACAACACCCATGGGGGCTGACACCGTCAACATTCATCAATGACACAATGACAGAAGTGACCATCAGAATGCAGACCCACATATTTGCACCAATGGGCACACAAATGCAGATACCCTGTGGAGACTGCAGATGTGAGGTGAACAGATACCATACCATGGCAGCAATGGGACACACAAACCATGATCATTGTGCTGACCGATGACCTAGGAGTCCCAGGGACAGCAGGGGAAACCCACCAAACTACATACAGCCAATGGCACACCCAAGATATGCCAATGCAGTGGTGCAGATGCACAAACACAAACAGGCAGACCCACACTGCACATCATACACAACAGGTGAGGGGGTGCCAGTGTCCCCAGGCAACCACACAACACATGAGGAGACCTGAATACCAATCATACAGATGTGCATACAGTGCCACACAAAGGTAACTCATGGATCCAAATCCCCTATGTGGGCAAGCAGGCATTGTCAGATGAGAGGGAGCACAAATCACACATGTCACACAGGCACGTAGGGACAGCAACTGACACAGCAAGACACAGATACACCACAGCACCACCCCCAGGGCCCCCACAATGTGGTGACCCTGGGCTGCATTACAATCCCACTGTGATGACAAAGCTAAATGTGGTTCACACTGTGAACCACAGTCATGTGTCCTGAGCAACTAACTACCATCACACCTACACAAGCACAAATCAATCAGCATGGCCAGTAAGCCAAGGCCAACATGGAGGCAGGGGCCTAGCCGGGCAACAACTCTCATCTGCACACACTCAACACCACACCCCTCGACCTCCAACAATGTGCAGCAGTGAAGTACACATGCACTGGTGACATTGCACATGCACCCATGACTATTCCAGGGTGGTGGGTGGGAACCAAGGTGCAGAAACACATCACACATGGCCACTCAACAAGACTCCTGAATGTCTGACACACTGCACACTACGCTGTACATGGACATGACGGCAATACCACACCAACCAATGGGATCCCATCCACAGTCACACACCAATGAAGAAGCCAAGGTCACCCACAAAGAACACACATAGACAACAACCAACATTGCAGCCGGACCCTGAGGAGTGCCAGCAGTCACACACACAACGTGTCACAATCACTGAAAGATAACACAAACTGGAAATCACATGACAGGGGCAAACAACAAGTGCCAAGGGGAAACCTGACTGTGACCCATCTGCGTCTGCACACAAACTCAGCCCTGACAGCAAACACACCTATGGGTGACACCCTGATGACCAGTAATGTGCCATGCACCCACATCACAGAGAACCCAGGGAGAAGACTTTGGGGGAACATAGGTCAACTCAGCTAGCATCACAAACAGGTACAACACTAGGGATCACAGCATGCACAGCTAAACGGAAGTGAACACACAGACATGCACATACAACACACACCTTGGGCGCAGGCAATGTCACAGGAGTACACACTGCCATGAGGGGACTCCACTCCTGTGTGAGGAAAGCTGTGCCATATGTTGCCTCAGTAGGGCCCCATCATGTCAGCTGAGCACTTGGTTACACAATCAACAATTAGCACCAAATGAGGGCTCCCGTAACATCAGCCTGGTCATGGAAGTGCCAACGGAATCATCAGCACAGATCCAACACACTTGTATAGCAATGTTGCACTGACAACACAGATGAGTCCTTCCCCATTGATGCCCAAACCTGCATGTCCAGTGGAGATGGCCACACGGTCAGGGAAGTAGACGAATTGAACAATGGCAGGCACAACAGATGTGCAGGGGTGGAAGCCACAGATGTGAAATAGCTAATCTAAGTAGGAAATCCCATTGCCAAATACTGAACACATGACACCCTCAGATGCTGCTATGGATGACATGGATACACCACAGGATAGGACACATTCCCCCTGGACCACATGGGTTCCTGCACAGTAACACTTCATTATCATGAGACCAAATATCACCATCACTGCAGCAAGGGCATGGTTAGCATCATCAACAACATGTACATCAGAAGCATAAGCACTAGAGAACAGAAAGTTGCTTTATTCAGCATATGTGTGGAATGAAAACAAAGTCCAGAAAAACACAAAGGCCAATGGCCAGTCCATTGTAAAAGTCCAAACAGGGTGACAGTGGCAGATGTCACCCTACGCATGTCTGCACAAAACCAGGGACAATCCACTAGGAGGGGCAACCGGGGGGGTAGGCCAGGCACCGCAGGGACAGGATCAGGGCTCACCAGGAGGAAGCAGGGAAGGGGTGGTGGCTGCTGGAGAGCCACTGACAACTGCAGTGGAGGTGTCTGACATGGTGTGTGCCGGCACAACTGGGGGGCATGACTCAGATGTTGTGGGTGCCGGCACGACTGCAGTGGACCCTGCAGATGGAGTGGACAGGTCCGCCACTGCAGTGCCCAAGTCAGACAGGGTGGTAGTGGACTCCACTGCAGTGCCTACCACCAGGGGAGGAGAATGGGGAACAGGCAAGGTGGGCTGGACAGAGGGGGAGGACACCCTCACCACATCAGTGGCACAGACAAGCGCAGCGGGGGGTGTGGTGCCGGGAGAGCAAGTGCCAGGGGAGAAGGCCGGATCCTCTTGGGGATGGTATATCTGTGGGTGGGGGAACCTGGGGCAGGGTGTGGTGGGGGCACCTGTGGAGTGGGGGCCTGAGGGATGGAGGAAGGAGACCTGGTGCTTGAGCTGCAGGGCGGCGGCGGGGTCTTGCTCTTACCACTCCGGGGGACTTGCGGGTGGGGGCCTCAGTCTGTCTGTGCCTGGGGGAGGGTGTCCGGGGGCGAGGGGCACTCTGCTCCGTGTGGGGGGCTTCCTCTTCCCCCTGGATGCTGGAGCAGTTGGATCGGAGGGGAAGAGGCCGAGGTCACTGAGGAAGAGGCGCTGGGTCTTTGGGGTTGCAGGTGAGGCAAGGGAGGGTGTTTTGGAGGGAGAGGCAACTGAGGGCTGCGCAGTGCCCATGGATGCGTGTGTGTGTACCAGGGCCCCATCCCCTGTGAGTCTGGTTTCAGCCCCCTGACTGTGCGTGCGTGTGCGTTTTGTTTGTGGCGTGTGTGTCTGTGTGCTGGACGTGTGTGTGCTGGTGTGTGCCTGTGCCGGTGTGTGTGTGCTTGGGACGGGTAAGGTGCTGGGGAGTGTGGATGGAGCAGAGGCAGGAGGGGTGAGGGACTGTCTGAGGAGGGACACTGCTGCCGTCAGGGAGGAGTCCATGGACCTATTGCCCCTCTGTAGGTCAGACATGCCCGATGAGATGCCCTCCATGAACGACACCAGCTGAGTCAACAGAGCGGTGTGCGCATGGAGGACACTCAGCATGGCTGTCTGCCCTACATGGAGCTGGCGAAGGAGGTACACAGACTCCTCACTCAGGGCAGCAGGGGACACAGTGGCAGGGGGTGCGGTGCCTGGCCCAAAGGAGACACGCTCCCGAACATGGGAGCCTCCACGGACCTGGGGAATGGGAGCCGATGGGAGGGCGGTTGTGGTGCTGGTGGTGGCGGGGACAGCAACACTAGCTGGGGTGTGGTGGCTGCTGACACCCGCCTCCATAAGGGAGTCATCCTCCAAGTTGCTCTGGTCCTCAGCTGAGGTGGATGGTGCTGAGGACTCCTCGGTGTGGCTCCCCGCGCCCTCCGTGCCACTGGGTCCCTCCGACCACTCGTCGGCTGCTGACCCAGTCTGGCTCTCTGGCTCCTCCTGGTCCGTGGAGCTGTCCCCTTCCGTGGCCGTGGATGTATCTGCAAACAATGGGGAAACAGACAGACATCAGTCACCTGCACCAAACGCACACACCACTGTGAGCACAGCACATTACAGAACAAGCCCTGGCATCATTAGTTGTACATTGCTAAAAGTGCCCTAACTGAACAGGAGAAGCCAATTGTCAGTCTGATGCCAACCATGGCACTCACATCCCACATGGCCTTGCACCCATCTGTCTGGTGTCTGTTGGATTGCAACACCCCAGTGTGGACACATGCACCAAGTACACAGTAGTTGGACAGTGCAGAGGACACGGTGTGGCATGTGGACATGCACACATCACAGCTCTTTCCACTGAGTCAGTACAGGTTTCCGGATGAAAGGGATGCCCAGAGTCAAATAGGAAATGCATGTGATGCATACCAGCGACAGACACCATGATGCACCCATGTCCTGATAGCCATCGCCACAATGGTGTGCATGTAGCACACGTCACTCCCCTGCAGGATCACCAATAAGTAGACACATGCCATGGCAGAGGCATGACTGCTAAGTCATACATCACTGTCTCAGTGATGTATGACTTGGCAGCCAGACAACAACACTATGCACTGTGTCACAATAGTAGGTCATGGGGAATGCAAGTCCTGGAGCTGCACAAGTGCACATGTACATCCCCCACACAACACATCATCTTAACCCTCATCTGTCCAGGTCATACCTATTGGACATATGGGAGACCTGTGACACTACCCTCTGAACCTGAGCCCCTCACAATCTGCTGTGAATGGGGAACAGCTGCCTGAACTTCACATTCGCATACCCCAGTCTGCACGGGCAGCTGATCAAACACCTATGTGACACACAAGTATCGTCTCCTATGGTCACATCTCCAGGGGCATGCTGAGCCCCTACCAAGAAACACCCCAGCAGTCCTGGCAACTAATCCACAGCACACTGACACAGAGGCAGACACCTGAGGGGTCAAATCACTGCGCACAATGTGTCAGCTGATACACGGGAGTGGGAGTACAGAGTGCATTGCATGGCCTGGAGTAGGCATGACTGTCCTGCTCCACATGAATGAGGGATGAGCCCTGGACAGTGGATAGCTGGCTATGTATGTGTGACACACGTAATCTGCACACTCCTGGGGCCCAAACATTGTTCCCACCCGCTGCATGGGCGTGTGCCACATACCCCAGACACATGTGGTGGCTCAGCTCAGCAAGTGGACCGCATATCAAAGCAACACGCAGATTACATGTCCGAACACAGGTGTAGTGTGAACAATGGACCCACCCATGATGCCCACAACAGAGTTAGGGAAACTGATGCTGTCCCCCACCTTTAGTGAAGCAAACTGCAAGGACACAGTCCCAAGTGACACAATTCCCTGAATGTAAGGGCCACACCTGGGTATCAGATGAGCAGTGGGCAGTGCACAATAGAGGGACATGGCTCCTGGACAACATGACTGCTGCACTGTGGCAGTTGAACCAGGCCAGAGGAGGGCACAAAGCATGTAATACAGAGTTCACAGTGCAGTCTTTGACTCACCCCCTCCTTGCTGCAGTCTGGCCTTCAGCTGCCCATCCAGGTCTGGAAACACCACCGCCAGGATCTGGAGCATGTGGGGGTCAGGGTCCGTGTTCCGCCCCTCCTGCGAGGAGGCGACAGCTTCAGCTGGACCCGTGCAATCCTCCGGGTCCAGCCCCGAAGGTCCTGCCACCTCTTCTGGCAGTTGCGGATCCGGCGCTTGTAGACCCCCACGGACCGGACAGCCCGGACGATGTCCTTCCAGATCTCCTGCTTCCGATGGGCATTAACCTGTCAGGATGACAAAGTGAAAAGGCCATTACTACACATGCAACATATCCGTGCATGACACAGTTGTATATACATGTCTCAATCACAGGGGCACATGATGTACACAGGCAGTGCAAAGCTGCCCATGGACAGTTTGCCAGACGTCACTACATGGTATCGTGGCATGGGAAGTAGAACCTTGTTCAAATGCACTGTCACTGCACCATACCTGTCCAGTGCATGTCACTACACACTATGGGGGGTGACAACTACTCAGTGAGCCTGCTAGCCAGTGGCGTGCAGACTTTCAGCCTTGCTAGTCAGACAATATGCACATTCAGAAAGGCAGTGCACAGAACACTCGCCTGCTCCCCTGGTGTCCCATACAGCTTGCTGTACTGTGGAAGTAGGCTGTCCAGCAGGGCCTGGTTCTCCTCAAGGCTGAAGGCTGGGGCTCTCTCCACAGTACGTGCCATTGCAGGGTCCAGAGGGGCAGAGACAGCAGCAGTGCAGTGGCAGATGTCGTCCTGGAGCATGTAGTGCAGGCAAGTGAGCTCTCAGGGGAACAGCCAGCAATATATATGTGCTGGAGAGGCAGATACTGTCCCTTGTGTCCAAAGTGATAGGTCCAAGTCGTTTGCATCTTCTGAATCTGGCCAATCCATGGAATAGCAGCACCAAAACACGCCCACAGCATCCTTCAAATCTTCAACTTCATGACATACATGATTTTGCAACATTGTTGTGGGTGACCAACTGAATTTCCAGCAACCGACTCGTTCAAAATTCGAAAACGCGTCCGTTGCCAGGCAAGGCCATTGTCAATGGGTGCGCACCGATCGGTCCATTGCGGTACAACGCGTACAGGAGTACAACGCGTACCCGCACACATTGAATGCAATGGGCCGGCCGGGGGCACCGATCGGTCCATTGCAGTACAACGCGTACAGGGGTACAACGCGTACCCGCACACATTGAATGCAATGGGCCGGCCGGGAGCACCGATCGGTCCATTGCAGTGCAACGCGTATAGGGGTACAACGCGTACCCGCACACATTGAATGCAATGGGCCGGCCGGGGGCACCGATCGGTCCATTGCAGTTCAACGCGTACAGAGGTACAACGCGTACAGGGGTACAACGCGTACCCGACACATTGAATGCAATGGGCCGGCCGGGGCACCGATCGGTCCATTGCAGTTCAACGCGTACAGGGGTACAATGCGTACAGGGGTACAACGCGTACCCGCACACATTGAATGCAATGGGCCGGCCGGGGCACCGATCGGTCCATTGCAGTTCAACGTGTACAGGGGTACAACGCGTACAGGGGTACAACGCGTACCCGCACACATTGAATGCAATGGGCCGGCTGGGGGCACCGATCGGTCCATTGCAGTGCAACGCGTACAGGGGTACAACACGTACCCGCACACATTGAATGCAATGGGCGGCCGGGGCACCGATCAGTCCATTGCAGTGCAACGCGTACAGGGGTACAACGCGTACCGCACACATTGAATGCAATGGGCCGGCCGGGGGCACCGATCGGTCCATTGCAGTTCCACGCGTACAGGGGTACAACGTGTACAGGGGTACAACGCGTACCCGCACACATTGAATGCAATGGGCCGGCCGGGGCACCGATCGGTCCATTGCAGTACAACGCGTACAGGGGTACAACGCGTACCCGCACACATTGAATGCAATGGGCGGCCAGGGGCACCGATCGGTCCATTGCAGTACAACGCGTACAGGGGTACAACGCGTACAGGGGTACAACGCGTACCCGCACACATTGAATGCAATGGGCCGGCCGGGGCACCGATCGGTCCATTGCAGTACAACGCGTACAGGGGTACAACGCGTATAGGGGTACAACGCGTACCCGCACACATTGAATGCAATGGGCCGGCCGGGGGCACCGATCGGTCCATTGCAGTACAACGCGTACAGGGGTACAACGCGTACAGGGTACAACGCGTACCCACACACATTGAATGCAATGGGCCGGCCGGGGCACCGATCGGTCCATTGCAGTACAACGCGTACAGGGGTACAACGCGTACAGGGGTACAACGCGTACCCGCACACATTGAATGCAATGGGCCGGCCGGGGGCACTGATCGGTCCATTGCAGTACAACGCGTACAGGGGTACAACGCATACAAGGGTACAACGCGTACAAGGGTACAACGTGTACCCGCACACATTGAATGCAATGGACCGGCCGGGGGCACCGATCGGTCCATTGCAGTACAACGCGTACAGGGGTACAACGCGTACAGGGGAACAACGCGTACCCGCACACATTGAATGCAATGGGCCGGCCGGGGGCACCGATCGGTCCATTGCAGTTCAACGCATCACTGTACATGTGACTGGCATATGTCAGCATGCCTGTCTCAGATGGACATATGCCAGCCACAGATAGCTCCCAGGGAGTGAGGGGCACACCTACATCACGACAGCCTGTCCAAACTTTATCATAAGGCATGTAAGGCTGCATTTCCTATTGTGTGTATGTTGGTGTACATGTTGTCCTGTGGGTGTCACCTGTGGTAAGCCACCCCCAGGCTGTGCACGTGTTCATGGGGACAGGATCCTGGGTGTTACGTGTACATGACCACTGTGATGTGCAACTGTTCATATCTGTGCATGTGCCATGGTCACATTTCACGGTGGTGTATGTGTATGTCATGTCACATACCCCGTGAGTCCCATGTGGGATGGTATGTTTGAGCCAGGGTGTCCCAGTGGCACAATAGTGATGGTCCTCCACAGTCTTTGTGCATGTAGTGTTTACAATGTCTCTGATTTCATGTGCACAATGGGAGACAGTCTCCACATCCACGTTGTGTGTGCATGGACTTTGATGTTGTGCGTGTGTGTGTCACAGACGTCCATGTCTGTCCTGCCGTGGCAAGTGGGACCACTACCTGTGGGGGTCATGGTTGTTTTGCTGTGGTGTATACATGATACTCCATGTAATGCCAGTGTTCATGTGGCAATACAGGGTCCCTGGGAATGTACCTGTCATTGAGCTGTGGTGCCTGGGGCACATCTGTCCTCACATGTCACTGTGGGGGGTGATTGTGACATGGCAGCAGGAGATGGGAACTGTGACACGGCCTCATGATATCCAATGGGACAACCTGGGACTAATTGATGCCACCTGTTGGACCGTGTTGACAGATGTTGGCCATGAATGTACCATACATGTCCTTATGGAACTGCAAACTTCATGTAGTTGTGCCTCATAATGATGTATGTTGGGATATTGAGTGTGTTCAATGCCGCATATGTGGGGTGACTGACAATCTTGCTTACTTCTCCTCTGCACTGCAGGGCTCCTGCTGTCCATCGACCATTCCCAGACCTGGCAACGATGGTGGAACGGGACAGCATCCGACGGTACCGCTTCACCAGGCAGCTGATTGAGGATTTGGCAGTGCAGTTGTCCCCACATTTGCAGCCTGGCCGGCCGTATCCTACAGCGCTGACCCCCAAGGTGAAGGTGATGGCAGCCCTACACTTCTTTGCCACCGGTACCTTCCAACATACTGTGGCGACTGCTGGTGGGATGTCACAGACCATGTTGAGCCATGTGCTCCGCGATGTTTTGGCGGCAATGTTGCTATTCCTGAACCGGTACATCTATTTCCCTAGACTGCGACGACTCACTGACGTGAAGAGTGACTTTTATGCCCTGGGGAGGATGCCGCATGTCATTGGCTCCATTGATGGGACACATGTGGCTTTGGTACCACCACAGGCCCAGGAGCAGGCCTACAGGAACCGCAAGCACTACCACTCGGTCAATGCACTGGTGGTGTGTCTTGCAGACATGACCATCACACATGTGTGTGCCCGTTTCCCTGCTTCAGCACACGATGCCTTTGTGTTGAGGAGTAGTCGCATCCCCAGGATGATGGCACAGATGCAGAACCAGCGTGCCTGCCTTGTCGGTGTGTACTGACTTTGTGCCATTGTGTGTGATCTGATCTGTAGTATTCCGCCCACTTTTCCAAGTCAGCTAATGTGCACTTGTCTGTCCGTAGGTGACTCGGGATACCCCAACATGCCGTGGTTGCTGACACCCCTCAGGAACCCTGTGACACCAGCCCAGATGCGCTACAATGAGGCACATGGTCGGACCAGGAGAGTTATTGAGCGGACATTTGGTCTCCTGAAGAGCCGCTTCCGCTGCCTGGACAAGACCGGAGGGTCCCTCCCATATGCCCCTGCGAAAGTGTGCAAGATTATCATCGTCTGCTGCATGCTCCACAACCTGGCAGTGCGGAAGGAGTTGCCTCTCATCCAGGATGACAATGACCAACATCCGCCACCTGTGGAGGATCCTGGCCTGGACCACGATGCCAGTGACGATGATGATGATGATGAGGGTGATGTCCGCACACAGCTCATCACCAACTTCTTTAGCTGAATGTGAGTATCCTGAGGTGTCATGTCAATGATGTGAGTTGGCATGATATGTGTAGGTGGTGCTCTGGTGCTGTTGGAGTGTGTCCATGGGCTACTTGACTGGATGTGTGTTGCGATGTGTGCTTACAGGTGGGCTGTACTCCCCAACAGTGTTGACATGCTAACTTGGTTCTGGGTGGATATCTTGTAACATGTGTTGTGCATGAGTTTTGCTGTTCTGTCCTGTACTCCATTGCTTTTGACTGTGTGTCATTTCTGTCCTTCACAGGGTACTTTCAGATTTGTTTGGTCAACTGTGTCCACCGACGATGTGATTGCACTTCCAGGCTGGTAGCTGTTGTGTCCCTACAGGTGATGTGCGCCACACCCATGGACTTCCTTCCGTCTACAGTTGTTGACTGTGTGCCCGCTGCCAGGTGGGATTACCTTGCATCTGTAGTGGTTACGACATGTTGCAACTGTGTAATAAACCTGTGCTTCACTTTGTGATGTGCGTTGTCTGTGGTCACACATTTGACTGCCATTTGCTTACTGCACCTGTGGGCTACTTGACTACAACTGGGAATTGGTGTGGTGTCTGTGCATTGCACCGTCTTCCCTGGCAACATCAGTGTAGGCAATGAGTCAGATGGCCTAGGTGTGTATGTGTTGTGTAGCCCTGGTGGTGTGTCTCCCTCATATGTGTCACGTTGCCTTTACTCAAATGCCTGTGTTGTACTTGCTGTTGCAGTTCGCATACACAGTGTAATTTTGCAGTTCATCATCCCCATAACAGCACCCACGTTGGAATCACAACAGAGGCAAGTATGGTGTCTTAGTGTGTTTATTGTGATACATTTGTGTGAATAGTGCATAGGATGGGTAGTGCTGTACATAAATCTTGCAATCAGAAGTTCCTAGGTGAATTGGAAGTCCTGGTAGACAGAATCCCCAGTATCGGGCCACAGTTGTCTGACACATTGGTCCAACTTGTACTCCCCATGCAATGTGTGGGAGTAGTGTTGCCGTCAACAGGGTGAACAGTCTGTGCACAAAGGTGAACATCCAGAACAGGTACAGGCTTCCTGGGAGTTGCGCTTGGCCATCGGCCTCTCACTTGCCCCTCTTCGGACGACCCCTCTTCTTGGGGGGGGCCCTCAAGTACAGGCTGCTGCGGTGCAGGGGACTCTCCGCCAGAGTCATCCTCCCTCCCTGTGGCAGTTGCAGTTTGGGCAGCACCAGATGTTGTTGGCACACAGGGAGGTGTGGACTGGTTGCTGTTCATCTGGCGGAGGCATTGTAAAATGTCCCTGTGCACCGCCGTCATCTCATGCAGTGCATCCCACTTGGACTCCACGCGGGACATGTGTGAGTCCACGCGGGACATGTGTGACTCCACGTGGGACATGTGAGAGTCCAAGCAGGCATGATGAGCAGCCTGCTGCTGTTTCATGTCTCTGAGGAGCCCCACTACCTGGCTGAGGTCTCCGGTGCTGGACTGGTACGCATCAGCTATGCGTACCAGTTGTGGGTCATCATGCACACCAGCAACCTCTGCAAGCAGCGACGTCTGTCTCCCACCCCTCCCATCACCCCTGCTGACATGTGCAGTGCGTGCAGTGGCACCCACAGATGACCCTGGTCCACCTTGGGGGTTGGTGGTGGTGGTGGTGTCCATGGCCCCAGGTTGGTCCAGGGTCCCTGTGCTGGTGTTGCTCCTTGTTCTGTCCATGTCGGCAGGGATGGTATTTGTGGTGACAGTCGTTGGAGGGGTGGGTGCAGGGGGTGCAGCTGGTGGTCCTGCTGGTGCTGCAGCTGGTGGTCCTGCTGGTGCTGCATGTAGACTTGCACCGGATGTGCCAGGTTGGTCTTCTTCGTCCGAGGAGGGCAGAGGCTGTATGACGCCAGTGAGCTCCGCATCCTCTTGAGCCTGGGACTGGGACTCCTCAGCGTCTGCTGCTGTGTCCCCATCATCACCTGTTTTTGGGAGACACACACAATGTATGTTATGTTTCTGCAGGCATCAATGGTTGACACACATGACAGTTGTGACTGTGCCTCTGGGTGCGGGCCTGTACATTGCATTGTCCTAAGTCGTCACAGTCAGGGGTTGATATTGGTATGGCACATTGTCCTGCATTATTTGGGCATTTCTATGTATTTTTTGGGGTGTGAACATGGTCTGCATTGGTTGTGTTTGGTTGACAGCCGGCCCTCCTTCCCACCCACCCAGCCAGTCAGTTATCCCACCATGGACTGTGCTTGCATTGCAGGGAGTGGAAGTTGTCTCTCAGGATGTCAGTCAGTGGTGTCCTGCTGTTTGTTGGTGCACAGTTGCCAGCAGGGCCTTGTGCTCCCCACAGCAGTAGCCAGTGTCAGCCATCTTGTGAGTCCTTCTCCACTCCCTGTGATGTGAGCATGGTTCAGGGTGGTGTTGATGGGACAGTTGTGGGGGTGAGCTATGTCTGTGACTATGACTCCCATCATGCTATTGCCTCCACCCCACTTCCCAGCATTCCCATACTTACTTGCTTTTGTGGGGAGTTCAGTGTGTGTGGGTGTGAGAGCAATGGCAAGATGGCTGACAGTGGTGTCCTGCTGTTGGTTGGTGTGCAGTTCCCAGCATGCCCTTGTGCTCCCCACGACACAGCAACAGTGTCAGACATCTTTGATGGGCCTTTCCACTCTCTGTGGGATGTGCATGCGTGAGTGTGAGCTTGCTGGGCCATGTGGTGGGGGATGTAGAGCTGTGACTACGACTCCCATCATGCTATTGCCTCCACCCCCTTCCCAGCATGCCCATGCTTCCTTCCTTTTGACTCTGCTTCCCTGTGGGGTGGGCTGGCTGTGCTGACAGGATGGCTGGGAGTGTTGTCCTGGCAGTTGTTTGGCTAACAGTCCCAAAAGTGTCCCTGTGCTTCACACAACATAACCCAGGGTGGTGGTTCTTTGTGGGATCTTGAGTTAGGATGGGAGGCATTGCATTCTACCAGGTGGGTTCTGTGGAGTTTGTGTTGAGGGGGGTGTGAGGGGAGGTGCTTGTGACTATGGTCAGTGCTGCAAGTCCTCCTTCCCACCCAGCCAGCCAGTCAGTTATCCCACCATGGAACGTGCTTGCATTGCAGGGAGTGGAAGTTGTCTCTCAGGATGTCAGTCAGTGGTGTCCTGCTGTTTGTTGGTGTGCAGTTCCCAGCAGGGCCTTGTGCTCCCCACGACACAGCAACAGTGTCAGACATCTTTGATGGGCCTTTCCACTCTCTGTGGGATGTGCATGCGTGAGTGTGAGCTTGCTGGGCCATGTGGTGGGGGATGTAGAGCTGTGACTACCACTCCCATCATGCTTTTGCCTCCACCCCCTTCCCAGCATGCCCATGCTTCCTTCCTTTTGACTCTGCTTCCCTGTGGGGTGGGCTGGCTGTGCTGACAGGATGGCTGGGAGTGTTGTCCTGGCAGTTGTTTGGCTAAAAGTCCCAAGAGTGTCCCTGTGCTTCACACAACATAACCCAGGGTGGTGGTTCTTTGTGGGATCTTGAGTTAGGATGGGAGGCATTGCATTCTACCAGGTGGGTTCTGTGGAGTTTGTGTTGAGGGGGTGTGAGGGGAGGTGCTTGTGACTATGGTCAGTGCTGCAAGTCCTCCTTCCCACCCAGCCAGATATCCCACCATGGAACGTGCTTGCATTGCAGGGAGTGGAAGTTGTCTCTCAGGATGTCAGTCAGTGGTGTCCTGCTGTTTGTTGGTGCACAGTTCCCAGCAGGGCCTTGTGCTCCCCACAGCAGTTGCCAGTGTCAGCCATCTTGTGAGTCCTTCTCCACTCCCTGTGATGTGCGCATGGTTCATGGTGGTGTTGATGGGACAGTTGTGGGGGGCAATATGTGTGACTGCGACTCCCATGATGCTATTGGCTACACTGACTTGGCCAGCATACACAGAATTCCTTCCTTTGAGTGGTCTTCACTGTGTGTTGGTGTTGTTGTGGTGGCTACATGTCTGGATGTGTTTGTTAGTTCTATTTGTGCCACTGCCTAGCTGTAGTTGTAGTTGTGTTTGTACATGTGATGGCACAGTTGGATGTAACTTTTTTGATGGCATGTGTTGTGTTTATCTGACTGACATACACATTTTGGGATGATTCTGTTCTGGTTGCTGTGTAATTGCTATGAGTGCATGGTTTGACTCTCCCTTGACAGTGATGTGTGTGTGTTTTGTGGCAGAATATTGTGTACATTTGTTGTGTACTCACCAGGCTCTGGGATGTTCTCTAGTCCATATACGCTCACTGGCGGTAGGATGGCCCGCACCTTCTCCTCCCAGGGCCTGAGGTATATTGGCTTGGCAGGAGGGCCACTGCCGGTGTGTTGGCTGATGATGTAGTCTTTCTTGAGCAGGTCCCATACCCTCCTGCGCACGTCATACCACCTGTTCTGGATGTCGCTCTTTGTGCGCAGACATGGTGATTGTGCGTTCACCCTGTTGATGATCCTCTCCCACATCTTGGTTTTCTGGGAGATGGGGGTCTGTTGGACCAGTGTGCCAAACAGCTGTGGCTCTACCCTGAGGATCTCGTCTACCATGACTTCCAATTCACAATCTAGGAACTTGTGATTCTTCTTGGGGGGCATGGTGATGGGTGGTGATGGTGAGTGATGTGTGTGTTGGTGTGCAGGTGAGGGTGTGTGAGTGTGTGTTTTGCTGGGTGTATGTGAGGTAGGTATTTTGTTGGTGTGCTGATGGTGTGTGGCTTGTGTGAGGGATGAGCTGTGGGTGTGTGGTTGCTGTCTCTTGGGTGCTGGCAGTGGAATGGCATTTGCAAAGGATCATGGTTGTGATTTGTGTCCTTTATATGGGTGGAGTTGTGGGTGTGTCTTTGTTCTCTGTCCCCACCCCCCAGTATTTATTGGCTTTGTAATTGCTTGTTTGGCCTTTTTTGTGTGATTTTTCCTTTGTACTGTCTGTGCATGTTGGAAACGTTCTTGTGACCGAGTCGGACCCTGCATTTGTCTCGTACGGTATTCTCCGTTTCGTTCACGCTGTGTTTGTGCAGTTTTCTATGCTGCGTACGCGTCGGTCGCGGTGTTTTGTGTTGCTTCGGCTCGGTTTTGTATGCGTGTCGGTCGTACGGCTTGTCCTCCGTCCGACTCGCTCGTGGTTTTCGCGCCTTGCATCGTACTTTGCGGTTTGGAGTTCGCGTGTACGTTTCGGTCGGATTTGTTCCGGGTGCGTGTCGGTCGGTTGGATTCGCGTGTTTTTCCGACCGGATTGCTGTTTTCCGTGCGGCTCGGTCGTTCGACTTGGGTTCGGTACTTGTCGGTCAGATTTTGCACGCATTGCATCGTACTTGGCGTGTCGGCCGCCACAGGTACGTGTCGGTCGGTATAATTTCCGGCTCCGAGTCGGTCGGTGCTTTTTCCGGCCCGAATCGGAATCGACCCCATAGTATCCAACTTATGATGTGAGCAAACACAGTTTCACCAGACCTTGTAGGATTAATTGGAGGAGGATTTCCAATTAAATGCAATTTATTGTAAGGCAATTGCTAATAAAATATCCATTAATGTATGTTTGGGAAAAGAAGGGTTAAAAGAAGAGGTTAATGTACCTAAAAAAGATATTAGAGATTGAGAGTGTGTTGCAAATGCAAAATCTTTGTTAGTTGAGACAAAACCTTATGCCAAAAAAGTAGGGTATTTGGACACCAAAAAACCATATGCATAAGGTCATCCTTAGGAAAATCACAAGACCAACATTTAGAAGGAGTGTCTGATGAATCGAGGTAAAATATAATCTATGGTAAAGAAAAAACAAAGATTGAGTGATGCTCGCAGATCTGGAAATGTTATAAATAGGCAATCAAACCTTATTCCAAAATGGTACAGTCCAATTCGCTCCTAATTCAGTTTTCCAGGAAAGCTCCATCTTGGTCTTGGTCCTAGAGGAATTAGGACCGGAAAGAGATTTATAAATGGAAGAGGCTTTAGGACCAGATTTAAGACAGGTAGTTAGATCAGAAGCAAGGGTAACAGAAGTAGAAGTGTGTTGTATAGAAAAGTATGTATCTAGGACTGCATTCATAAGCAGCAAAAAACGAGTGTGAAAATGTTGGGAACAGTGAAAAAGCTGTTGAAATCAGGAGAAAGAAATAGGAGAATTATCTTCAAATAATTGACCAATGTAAAAAATACATATATCCTTCCGTGAGCACCAAAATATTGGCCTGTTATTTATTTTAACAATTGTATTATACCATAATGACATAGTAAGGAGCAGTGCAGGAGTTAGAGTAATAGAAAAGAATGTAGATTTAATTAAAGAAAGAGTGTGATGAAAAATGAGAAAATTGAGAAGAGGAACTCTCGAAGAAAAAGTATAAGCTTGTTTAGAAGAAAAGGGACGCCAAAGAGACATTTCTACTGACAGCCATAAAGGAGAAAAAGGAGAGAGCAAGTCCAAAGTCCAAAATGACGCTTGACTTAATCCAAATGCTACATGATATCGAATAAAAACTGGAAAATTCACCCCTCCTTCCAACTTAGATTTTTGCAAAAGGGATAGAGATACTCTCGATTTCTTATTATTCCAAAAGTAATTTATTTTTTTAAATCTTTTTTGGAATATGAACTGGAAAGCATAGGTAAAAGGTAAAGAACAAGAGGGGATATCATGATCTTGATGGCGTCTAAGTGACCCCACCAATAAAGAAATAAGGGATTCCAAGAAGAAATAGTAGATTCAATTTTAGTAAAAAGTTACTTAAAATTAAAGTTGATGGGATCTGTGATAAAGCTGTGAACCAAATGCCCAAATATTTAATTTTGGAGGAAGTAGCCCATTGAAATCCAGTACTCATGAAAGGTTGTTTCACAGTATATTTATTAAGGGGTAAAATTTCAGTTTTGTCTTTATTCATTTTGTATCCAGAAACATTAGAAAAGAGGGTTATTTTATTAAGCAAGGCAGGTAGTGAAGTTTCCGGAGAAGAGATAAAAAGAAGTATATCATTGACCTAAGCTGCCAATTTTAAATGATGATCATCGTAACAAAAACCAGAGATAGAAGGATTAGATCAGATACAACGTAAAAAAGGTTCAAGAGCCTAAGCAAATAGTAAGGGAGAGAGAGGACATCCTTGCCTAACCCACGTCGAAGAGGAAAGTAAGAAGAAACAATACAACAATAACGGATGCACAAGGGGTTTGATATAAAAGAGAAACAGAAGCTATAAATTTCAGACCAAATCCATGCCAGGATAAAGACTTTGGGCCTGATTCACAGAACTAACTTACGTCAAAAACGTAAAGTTACTTCTTTTGGGATTCACAGAATACACTTACTCATTTTGGTATTCACAGAATGAACTTACTCATTTCGGTATTCACAGAAGTTAGTAGTCCTAACTTTAGGACTCCTAAATGCCTTCTGTGAATACCGAAAGTCTTAAAGTTAGGATTTTTCTCAGTTTAGGAGTAGTAAAGTTAGGACTCCTAACTTTAGGACTCGTAAATGCCTTCTGTGAATACCGAAAGTCTTAAAGTTAGGATTTTTCTCAGTTTAGGAGTAGTAAAGTTAGGACCCTACGGGACAGAATGGAGATACTCGAGAATAATTCCCGAAGAAATAATCTTCGTCTCTTGAAGATTCCAGAGGGTAAGGAAGGAGCAGACATTAAGTCCTTCATTGTTGCATTACTTAGGGAATCGCTAAATCTCGAGGAATCGGTGGGCTTTCTGGAGAAGGATATTCAGAGGATACATAGAGATCCTTTTTGTCTTAATCCTGCTAGATCTAAACCTAGGAAGATCCTCATTAACTTTCTAACTTATGCAGTCAAGGAGAAGATCTTAAATTTGGCTTTGAAGGCTAAATCTTTAAAAGGCTCTGACTTCTCCTTTGAGGTGCGTTCGGATCTATCGAAAGTTACACTGGAGCGCCAGTGGGAATTGGGTCAAAGGATGGACAAATTCAGGAAGATGTGAGCTACAGTGCAACTGAAATTTCCCGCTTTTTTAAAAATTATGTTCAATAATAAGATGTATAACATCAGATCTCCATATGAGGCAGACGAGCTATTGGAATCCCTAAGTAATATACCTTCCGGGAAGGAATGAATTCGAATGGGTAGGGTTGATCCGAGATGAGCGGAAGCCTGACTCTGTGTAGAATGAGGCCGGTTGAATCCTTCCACCTAACCCCCTCTCTACTCCTGAATTTGGCATTTTGTCTTTATAGGTGTGTCGCTCTATGATGGTAGAATTTAGCCAGGTGAAGGGTAGAAAGGAGGTAACCGAAACATGAGAAAAGGTAAAATAAAAAAATAAAGATATAAAACAAAGGGAGGGAAGAAGAGGGGAGAGAGGGAAGGTGGGAAGGAAGGAAAGGAGAAAAAAAAAAAAAGAAAAGATGTAGGGGGAAAGTTTATCTGAATATACAATACACAATATACAATAAGATGTGTGGGTATGGGCTCTTTTTTCTTTTTTTTTACATCGCCACATACACAACAGACACGACTTATTTTAGAGGTTAGGGGAGGGTAGAGCGGCTGTAGGACGTAAACCTGGTCATCCATCAGGCCAGAGGCATTAGGGATGGGTTTCCCAAAGGGCGGGTGGGGTTTGGAGGGTGGGGGGCACGGGGGGGCTTAAAGGTAAAAATTCCTCATTTACCAATACCTTGTCAGTATTATTTAGGCCAAAAGTCTAGCAAGATGCTCAGAGAAGAAATCTTGGAGGCCGTGTGGGTTCAGAGAGGGCTAGAAATAGGTGGCTGGAGCCGCTTGACCTGCAGCTCTGTTGTGGAAGTGAAGGAAGAACCACCATGACCTCACTCCAGTTTATGTCCTGGAATGTCAATGGCCTGCGTACGAAGAGTAGAAGAGCTAGAATTTTACAATATCTACGAGACTCTCCGGCGCAGGTCATTGCCATCCAGGAAACTCATCTTTTGAAACTGGAGATCAAAGAAATCTTAAAAAATCAGAAATGGGTAGATCTTTTTATTTGTACTGATCAGACGGCAAATATTAGAGGGGTGCTGTTTCTATTTAAAAACAAGCTAAAGCCCAGCTATTGGGCTATAGGGAAGATCAAAGTGGTAGATGGCTCATTTTGAGGATATCTTTAGGAGGTATATTTCTTTGTTTAGTGGGTTACTACGGTCCGAATCGGGATGATCCCTCCTGTTTAAATATTATTCGCCGTCACCTCACAGACTGCCCAGAACCTGTTATTTGGATGGGTGATTTTAACATAGTGTTGAACCCTAAGCTTGAAAATATTGTTGTATGGAATATCGTTTTTATGTGTTTTTTATATGCATTCTATTGTACTTTGTTATTTTTTTGATTGGTGTGTTTATGAAAATAATATATTCATGTAAATTGTGAATTCTTTAAAAAGTTTTATTAATGTGTACAATACATTTTTATGTTATTGTGTTATAGTAGCGGGATGTTGGGTTTTCAGGGGTTAAGGGTGGGGAGGTCTTTAAAATGTGTACATTTTAATTTAAATGTATGTGTCATTTTTATTAAAGTGCAAATTAATCATTTAGCATTTTGAAACACTTTGAAAATGATTGTTTATATTTAAAAAAGTTCATAAAAAATCGTTATTAATAATTTAAATGTATTGATAAATAAAAACATTGAAAAACATTGTGTATTTAATGTCGATTTTATAATAATTTCTACTTAAAGGATTGGAAAAGTTTAATATTTAAATTTTATAATGTAAATATTTATGTACATTTATTTAATCATTTATTTTAACACATACAATTGTTAATTATATTTTTATAAAGTAAGTGCTTTATATTTGTTTTGATTTTTATTTTGAAATCTGAAATATTTTATTTTCATTTTTAATCAGCTGTGTGCTCAAACATTGTTTTAATTTAAATGTAAATACTTTTATAAAGTTACAATTACTATGTATGTATAAACAATTATATTTATGTTTCTATTTATATGTATTATATTTTACAAATAAAAATAATTTTTATTGGTAATGGGAAAATTCATATTTATGTATTAAAAAGTAATTTGGAAAATTCATTATATTTTTTCTGATTTTTAATTAATGTTTGTTATAATTTCTTATCAATTTTAATCATATTTTGTAGTCATGTAAATATATTTTAGAAATTTGTCATTGTATGTATATGTTATGAATATTTTTTACTTTTGTTCCATCACTAAATAATATGTATAATTTAATATTTTTTCATTTAATAAAAATATTTAATATGTTTTTGGTTCATGTTAAATATATAGATTTTGTTTTTGGTAATCTCATGTTATAAATAAAGTTTTTATTAAACGTATTAATAAATAGTTATTATGTTTTACTAGGGAGTATGCATTTTGTATGTAACTCTTTTAGTGTCCTCTACCTTCTCCTATTTCGTTTTAATTAGAGTGGGAATAGTAAATATTAACTCTTTAGTGTCCAACACCTTCCCCAAAATGGTTTATGTTGGAGTGGGAATAATTAATTTAACCCCTTTAGTGTCCAAACATTTCTCCAAAATGGTTTGGATTGGAGTGGGAATTGTAAATGTGACCCCTTTAGTGTCCAGATTTTCCCCAAAATGGTTCAGATGGGAGTGGAAATAGTTAATGTGACCCTTTTAGTGCCATAACGGTGTCCTGTCCATTTTGTCAATCTCCCCCACCACCCCATCCGTCGGAGGGACTGCCGCCACTGCTTAGGGGCCGATTCGGGCCGGAAATCTCTCCGACCGAGCCGGACCCGGAGAGATTTCCGACCGAATCGGACTCTAGCAGTCCGACCGAATGAGTACGATGCGCACGTATGCCATCGGACTCGATTCGGTCGGACTCCCATTGAAGTCAATGGGAGCCAGTCGTACGACGCGTACACGGGCTCCCATTGACTCAATGGGCACGACGCGAACAAGGGCGCCCCCTACAGCGTGTTTGCGTC